>NQII01000225.1:939424-1081278 GCA_002778355.1 Clitarchus hookeri
AATACTTAGGGCACATAATTACCCCGGATGAGAATTATCCAAAGCAGAGAAAGTGAGAGAGATTGAGGAGGCTAGAGTACTAACTAACTGTAGACAATTGAAATGTTTTCTGGGATTATCTAATTGGCTCCGAGAATTTATAGCAGATGTCACCCTCATTATGGCCCCCTGAACGAACTCATATTCAAGACAACTCGCTGGAAGTGGACAGGCAGACACGTAGTAGCATTCAGAATATTAAAGGCGCGATATGTTGACATAACCATGCTATACCGGCATATGCCAGAATTACAACTAATTTTACAGACCGAGCCAAGCGGAGCCGGAATGGGTGCTGTCCTATACCAGGAGCAGTCATAGAACACGAGACGAATTATAGCATATGTTAGTACTATGCTAAACGAGACAGAATGCCGCCAACACAGTAATGAGCAGGCATGCTTGGTGGTTATTTGGGCATTCTGCAAATACAGCTATTACCTTGAGGACCGACTATTCATTCTCAGAACTAATAATAAGGCCCTTATGTGTCAGAAAACCAAGAGTAACGATAAAGCAAAATTGGGTAGGTGGGCCATATTTTTAATGGAATTTTCATTCACCATCGAGCATTGTCTGGGCTCAATCAGCGAGTTGCCCAATGCCTTATCCCGCCTACCACAGATGCCCAACAAGGAGACAGGAACCAACGACTGGGAGCGAATGCTGCCCCCCTCCCCCAAAATTACCACTGCCAGATGACGTGGAACTATAGCAAATAAAGTTCCACGAAAACAAATATCTGTTACGGACCAACAGCAGGCCAACCCCAAATTACAGGAGTTAATGAGGAGATATCCAGACCGGTATGAGGGAAGAGGTGGCATAATCTGGGTAAAATCGCACCCGCAAACAGACCAGTAGAAAGTCTGGGTCCCCCACGAGCTACGAACCAGTATCTGTGAACTCCACCATGGTCACCCCCACTCAGGACATCCGGGCTCTCATGAGACCTTAAGGGCCCTGACCAACAGATACACTTGGCTAGGAATTAGTCGAGATGTGAGGGAATACGTCGCCAGGTACAAGACTTTTTATGAAAACAAGGCCTACTCTACACCGAATATGTGATACACACCCCGTCGGCCGAAAACACCATGGACCCACATCGCTGTCGAAATCATGGGCCCCTACCCACACACACCCCGAGGAAAGAGATACCTCCTAGTCGTGACAGACCAGTTTTTCAGGTGGACAGAGGCGTTCCTGTTACCCAACCAGGAGGCCAACACGATTATCTGGCAAATGGAGCGAGAGATTTTTCCATGATGGGGGTATCCAAAATGTGTGTTAACCGACAATGGAGCCCAGTTTACGTGAATAAAATTGTCGAAAGCCTGCGAAACATGGAGGGCGGAAAACTCGACGACTCCAGCTTTACACCCACAGGCCAACCCTACCAAACGCCAGAATCAGGAATTAAAGAAGAGTATACACATAAGAATGGGCCCGAATCATGTCAATTGGACATACAACTTCCTGAAATCCTGTATACATTGCGACGTCGGCACAATGACGCAATTGGAACTTCTCCCAGCCATCTCATACTGGGATACAACCTCCGCCGACCTGGGGAATGGCAGTGGGAAACCGAACATACAGAACTTCCCACCCCCGAAGAAATATGAAGAGCTGCGATCAGGAAAACAGGGGCAGCTCAGAGAAACCAACAACGGTATATCCGGTGTAAATACCCAGAACAAGCGACCGTCGGACACTACTTGCCCGAGGAAAGTCACATATTAATACACAACCATCCTTTGAGCCGAGCCAGTAATAAATTCTGTGCGGGAATTGCGCCTAAATGGCAAGGACCGTATATAGTAGCCGAGAGACAGAGGAATGTGTATTGGGCGGATGACGAGATGGGCAAAATGCGGAAGGTGC
This sequence comes from Clitarchus hookeri, assembly GCA_002778355.1. Classification (NCBI taxonomy): domain Eukaryota; kingdom Metazoa; phylum Arthropoda; class Insecta; order Phasmatodea; family Phasmatidae; genus Clitarchus; species Clitarchus hookeri. The sequence goes on from NQII01000225.1 coordinate 941,351, forward strand.
CACGGAACCAGATACGCCCTATACCTGAACCGTACACCAATGGTTCCACAGGAATTACAAAGGACAGCCCAGAGGAAACCCGCAGNAATAAATTCTGTGCGGGAATTGCGCCTAAATGGCAAGGACCGTATATAGTAGCCGAGAGACAGAGGAATGTGTATTGGGCGGATGACGAGATGGGCAAAATGCGGAAGGTGCCACGGAACCAGATACGCCCTATACCTGAACCGTACACCAATGGTTCCACAGGAATTACAAAGGACAGCCCAGAGGAAACCCGCAGTGGGTNCGCCCTATACCTGAACCGTACACCAATGGTTCCACAGGAATTACAAAGGACAGCCCAGAGGAAACCCGCAGTGGGTCACTAGGTCACCGGACGATGGACAAGGACGCGGGAAGAGAAGGCCAAAACGATAAGCCGACCATTGCCCCTACATGCTATCTCAGTGTCTCAAGGGCACACGGGCCACTCCACCTGCCGATGACGGAGCCCGAAACACCAGCCACTTACCAGGCTAAAAATACGCAGGCGCCAGATGAAGGGAGAGGAAGCGGATGTGCGAGGAAAGAAGACGAAGCAAGAGAAAGCGGATAGGCGAGTGAATGAGAAGGTATGCGCGAAGAAAAAGAAGTGGGTGAAAGCGAACGGTTGAGCGAAGGGGAACAGGCGAGCGGGAGAAAGAGGGTGGACAGCGAAGGAAAGGGAGGGCGAGAAATCGAAGGGGGCAGGAAGTAAACAAGGAAGAGATAGAAGGTGTTAATGTCAAAGAAATAGAAACCGCGAGTGAAATATAAGAAAATAGAGGGTGTGGGATGAAACAAACAGAGAGTATGGAGCAACCCCAAGAGGAGTTAGTACCAACAGAGAAACGAACCCGAGAAAATATCCGAGATGCGAGGATGTACCGGGGGATAGCATCCGACCCGAAGACGAGTGTCAGCAGCAGCCAGGAGAGGGCCCTAGGACACCTTGGCGAGACTATGTCAATGNAGCATCCGACCCGAAGACGAGTGTCAGCAGCAGCCAGGAGAGGGCCCTAGGACACCTTGGCGAGACTATGTCAATTAAGACTTCACCCCCACACGCTTTCAGGGATCCAGTGTGGAGAGAACCACCTTGTAGTCTGCCGGGGAACGAAGCCAGGCGAGTACAGTCTTGGCGCACCTGCAGAGGCCGAGAGGAACCTGGTCTCTACTGGGACCATCGCAAGTACAAACCACATGAACCACGTCGACCACCCCAGCGACAGACGGTGTGACATGAGGTAAGTGTTTTTTTTTTCATGTCACCCGTTGAGAGACAGGGCCACTGAGAGACAGGGCTGGTATGCCGGAACTGAAGTGCAACTAAGTGTTTTTATTTTTACCTGTGTAGTCGAGTTATAANTGAGAGACAGGGCTGGTATGCCGGAACTGAAGTGCAACTAAGTGTTTTTATTTTTACCTGTGTAGTCGAGTTATAATGTGTGAGATGCCGGAACATAAGTACCGCGAATAACACGGGCAGGATGTTCCAGGGCCTAAAACGGCCAGATACCTATACCTGAGTTTACTAAATGTATAAGCTAAGAATATAGGCCCTCAACTGAATTGGAGTGTGTGTATTTGGAAGGGCTGAAAGTGTGTTTATATTGCCAGGGTGTAAAATAATTTTTAGTTTTTTTGTATACTTCCACCGCCGTAAGACAGCGGAGAGGCAGGATAAGATNTTTTTTTGTATACTTCCACCGCCGTAAGACAGCGGAGAGGCAGGATAAGATAAGGGTCTTATTTTTGTTCTTTTCACAGCCTGTGAGCCATCCCTTATCAGTAAAACGTACCATGTGTAAGTTTAACGATAGGTTAAGTGTGTGTTTGTCTCCGCCTACCGGAAGACCATTTGTAAAAACGGCAGAGTACCGGACATCAGCAAGGACAGAGTTTCCCAGCCTATGATATAAGATGGTTTTTTATTTGTATGGCCTACGAGCCAATGTAAAAGTAAATACCTGTCACATACGTAACTGCTGTCAGACAGTCTAGAAAATTACCGGACATCTGCCACATCACTGTTTGCCTATGTTCAAGAAAGTCCCCTAGTTGCCAGGACGATGGAAGCACAGAAGAGCTAATAAGTACTGTCAAAGTACTGTGATCTGGAGAGATCACTTTAGGGCATGTTGTGTAACTGTGTAAATCTGTACAAATGTTTGGAACCCTGTAAGAATGTGTGTTACTGTACAGAGTCCGATTTGGGGTACCAGGTTTATGTTGGTTTAACGAGATAAAATAGTTAATCAGCAAGCAAAGAATTTGAAAAATAATTTGTACATTGTAAATAATCAAGCCATCAAAGATGTTTGTAATCATAGAGCAAGATTGTTAGGCCCTTTTTGCAGGCAAGGTACACCTCTTAACTACGCAGATGCACATCCTTGAGTAACAGGCCGACGAGGGGTCAAGAGGAAGGAATAGTGACAGAGAGGGAGGGAGGTATCAGCCGTCTGTGCCATCAGATAAACTCCATGCTAACCACACGGGAGTTAAGCCACAGCATAGGAACGAAATAGAGGTTCAACTAAACCCCAAAATTTTGGCGCGAGTTGTGCCAGATTCGCAAAATTCATGGAGGAATTGACGCATGTTATATTCAACGTGTTGAAGTGTGCCATATTCAACATAGAAACTCAGCTGTTACAACACACACCAATCCCTACCCTACCCCCCTTCCGCTGGAGCACATGAGACACGTGTCAGCCATTAACACTAACAACGAAGGCAAGCCAGAGCACGGGAAGTAGTTTACATGTGTCGAGGTGGTAGCATGGGCCCCCCCCTGTCCATCACCCCGAACACAACCCCGTGAAACTTGTACATGCCAAAGAAAGGACGAGATAGTATGGCGATTTCCACCCATGAGATAATTAAAATATGTGCTTAAGGGTGATACGCACCGAGAAAAAGCTGACAGGGTTTGTCAGTGGCACCATAGGTCACCCTCTTTCCCTTCCCCCTGCAAGAGCCTTGGCACATGGAGGATGTTGCCATTGTTCGGCACCTCCCACATCCCCTTCCCCTACCAAGGGAAGACATGTGTAAGGTTCTAAAGGGAGATGGCAATAGTTTAAAAGCCAAGTTGTGTGGCAAGGGAGGGATCAGTTGAACAAAGTCAGTTGACTCAGAAGTACACGAGAACAAGTCGGATCGGGAGTACAGGAAGAAGTGTGTCGTGGAGGCATATGTCGAGAAGCAAACCAGGAGCCGCAGTTGTGGAGAGAAGTCACCGCAACCAGGGCCTTTTCAAAGGCTGCTCGAAGCACCAGACCTCAGCCTGCTGCCAACAGACCAGAACTACAAGACTAGATAAGTATCAAGTCGTCTTCCAAATAAGCACCTCCAATGCCTAGCGCCACCCCCAAGACGCCGACTACAGTTAGCATGAGTACATTAACTAGGGTACCACCCTGGAATTGTTTCTGTAAAAATTAATTTCGTGACAATATAACCAACCAGTAAATTGAAACACCGAATGACTACCTTAATGCTACCCTGTTACCCCCAACCTTCAAGGCACCCTATAGTCTGTGCCTGGTAACATTAACTGAAATCCTATGAACCATCCTCTATCACACAGGTGGGGAATAGCGTCATGGTTAACATTAAGCAATTTTGAAACTAATTTTTTTACTTTCCCCTTTTTTTTCCAACATGCAACAATTCAGAGGGGATGGGACACGAAATACCTTCACCTCTAATCGTTGTGCCACTGTAAAAGAATACCATGGGATATATAAAGTTAAGATAAAAATTATGTTACGCGCTCGCTGCTTTGCCCTGTGCGAGCAAGTGGAAGTGAAGGACAGAGTAGTTGGATAATTTATTGATGTGCACCCTATCTGTTGCAACCGGAGACACAGTGGCAAGTCAAAGGAATTTTTACAAAGCACGCCTGTTATGCCTAGCAGGGCGCGTGCCCCTCCCGACCTTGGATATCGGGTGTCTTTTAGATATCTGAAGAATGCTCTGGATTACTGACCTCGTATCTCTCAGCTAGACTCAGTATGCGGCGCACTTTCCAGGTAAAGGGCAGCAGCTATGAGAGTCGTATTAGGTTTCCGGGCAGGCAGTTGTTGAATGGATTTATTTCAGCGATAGACCACTAGCGAGAAGAGNTGAGAGTCGTATTAGGTTTCCGGGCAGGCAGTTGTTGAATGGATTTATTTCAGCGATAGACCACTAGCGAGAAGAGAAGCTCGCGGCGAGAGAAGTGACCAGCGGGAAGAGAATATGCGACTGCGAACATTAGAGCAGTGAAGATTAGGACTGCAGGCTGAACTATTGGACTGGATGTGTGAGTGAAAAAATGATGGCAAAATATGAACTGAGCGTGTGTTAATGATGAGTATGAGTTAATTGACAATAGCCAAAGAGAGACATTGAAAAGGACATTAATTAGAGTTGAAATAGAGATCAAATATTGTGCTTACTGAGAAATAACAGCAATTGTGGAGATATATAGATAAATTCTGTAAATAATAGCTGTATGAATAAATTAAAAAATCTGAATTAGTTCTTTTACTTTCATTAAGACCTCCATCTCTCACGAATTCAAAAGTGGGATGAAGGTAATTATAACTAAATAATCTGTTGTTAATCACGTTAGGCATTGGCTAGTAATTCGTGACTGAAGAATTAATTCATTAAGACTGTTTGTACACTCTTCGCTGTGAATAATAACTATAAAAATGTCTGCAAAACTGGAAGTACTGCGAGCATTAATTGAGGGGCTAAGTAGCCCCTCAGTAGTGTAAAAGAAAGTTTAAATACCCAAATTAGTTCAGTAAGAGTAAGTGTAAACCGGAATGTAAATAGCCAGATATATATTGTAAGTGATTTAGTAGATAAGAAATTAGACACGGCTAATTAAAATGTAGACAGGAATACAGACATTGTAAATGAAAACATACACAGAAAATATACCATGTAAACAGAAAAATAGACCCATTAAACGAAAATGTAGACAGAAAAATACTAGAAGGCATTAGCGAGTTAGTGAATGAAATAGTTGACTATGTGGACAAGAAAATTGACAGTGTAAATGAACAAGCGGACAGTGTCAATGAAAGGATGGACAGCATCGAGAATGAATTGAAACATAAAAACAGTGTATTAGAGAAGGAATTGCACCAATATCTTTAGCAACGAAGTTCCAGTACCACCACATCGACAGCTGAGAAAAGTGAAGAAGCAGTACAAGACGAAACCAACACAGCAACCGCGGAGGAGAGCAAGAAGACCCGCGGCATTGGGGTCGTGCAGCCAGGAGTGGGAAAGGGGGTTTTAATTAAGCCCACCCCTTACGAGGGCGAGACCTCTTGGCGGGAGTACCAACACCAGTTCGAAATAGTCGCCACCCTAAATGGCTCGACAAACGTATGTATGTAAAAATAACACTCAAAGCATATGTGAATTGAAAAAATTTTAGTTCTCTCCAGGCATACCTATTCCAGCCGTAAGTCAGAAAATCACAACCAATATGCTGTGTGTGGGACGAGACAGTTACATGTTTTCCAAAACATGTCCGGCTCTCCGCACCATCTCCCCTCCTGTACCAGATCCGCCAAGGTATCACAGGAGACAACTTTAAGAGCCTAAATTTGCCAATCTCATGGACAGTCCGGTATTACTACTTTGAATCTCTAGGAAAACATGTTCCTCCACCTGACCACACAGTGTAGCCAGGTTTCTCAGGTCTNGTCTCTAGGAAAACATGTTCCTCCACCTGACCACACAGTGTAGCCAGGTTTCTCAGGTCTGAACTGATTCCACTCTGAGCAGAATCAGGTTAATAATCCATGAAAGTGTGACCATCAGTAAATCACGTCCCACCAGACCCAAGTGGTTGACCTTACAGAGCCTTGGAGCTACATGAGTGTGCTCACATTGCTGTGGCCACATGCATAACCTGGCCGCATCCTAAGNACCTTACAGAGCCTTGGAGCTACATGAGTGTGCTCACATTGCTGTGGCCACATGCATAACCTGGCCGCATCCTAAGGATTTCTCCAAAGGGAAGTCTTACAGAGCTCCAGCCCCCGGGCGCTTTCTTCCTCGGTTATCGCACGACTACCCACAAGGTACCGCTTAAGAGTTCGTGAGTCCTTTTTGGCTATTACAATCTGAATACCAACACATCAGAAAGTTCCATTTCAAAATCCCCACCAGGGAAAATACCCAGAAGAACCAACGAGTTGGTCCGCGCTACCCATCCCCTAGCTGAATCTAGTCAGTTTGCAAGGGGATATTGGGCAACCGCTCGGCTGGAATTCGGTCAACCTCATTCAGTCGGCGCATAACCTTGCTGGCGAATTCTGACAGCGGAGCTCTCGCGCTGCTATCGGCAGCCTTTGAAGCTGCCAGGCCAAAGTCGTATCCGAGAAGAGAGAGTCTCCATTTCAGGAGTTTTTCGGAGGTCTTCAAAGCGTACACAGTCATTCAGTACATGTTCCATGGTGTGCAGCACCTGGCAATTATTGCAGAGTGGATTATCCACAAGCCCCAACGAGTAGAGTTTGGCTTTGAGAGAAATTGCATTAGAGATGGCACCGGAAAGATGGAGAGTCGCAGTCTTTCCTGGATACTAGGAAAGACCGCATAGGTCATTCGCCCCTTTTTAGAGGACGACCACCGGTGTTGCCACTCATCCACGATATTCTCCCGAGCAACTTTCCAGCTGTCCGGATCAAGTTGGCCCATTATATTCTTCTCCGCGAGTGAGCCCAGTTCAGCTACACGGAGATCCAACGGTACTACTACTGCTAATACAGTCAGGGCATCCATAGAAGTTATATGGTATACCTTTGTCAATGCTAACAGCGCCTCATGCCGCGTACTAAACAGCTTCCGCTATAAAATAAATAAATGGCGTGTGGGGAGTGCACCCGGGGCAAGGCAACACCCTCCGAGTGACAGTCTTTCCAGCTGGGACCCAAAGGTGACCGTCATCCCCGGACATGACAGAAATGAGACCCTAGAATGGAGTGGCACTGGAATGCAAGGGCGGGGGAAATGGCTCCTGCCTCCGGGCGCTTTCATATCCACCCGTATCGAACGACTACTATCATGGTTGACTTGAATCGTACTTTCCTCGGGCCAAGAATACCCGAGTATTAACAGCTCAGATTTACCACCCTGCAGCTTCAGTAAGGCCTCAGGGCCCAGACTAGCGGCATACATGGCGGGTTCGCACAGCTGGGTCCCCGAGCTGAATCTAGTCAGCTTGCAAGGGGACACCGGGCAACAGCTCAGCTCGCGCACGTTCTACAGAACGGAGCCTGCTCATGACCTTTCTGGCAAATTCCGACAGTGATGCTGTCGCGGTGCTGTCGGCAGAATTTATGACCGCCAAACCAAAGTCTAGTCCTAAGAGAAGCAGTTTCCATCTTAGCTGCTCCCTGAGGTCTTCGAAACGCACACAATCATAAAATACATGTTCCATGGTGTGCGGCACTAGACAATCATCGCAGAGAGGATCACCACGGAGGCCCAATTCATGAAGTTTTTCCTTAAAGTTGCCATGTCCTGAGAGGAATTGTATCAGACTGGGGACAAGATAGAGGGTTTTAAGCAAACTCTCTCACGGACACAGGGAAAGACAGCGTAGGTCATTCGCCCCTTTTCAGAGGACGACCATCGGCTTTGCCAGTCGTCGGCAGTTTCCTCCCATGCTACNCAGCGTAGGTCATTCGCCCCTTTTCAGAGGACGACCATCGGCTTTGCCAGTCGTCGGCAGTTTCCTCCCATGCTACTTCCCGACTCTCCGGGTCCAGTTGTCCTGTGACCTTTTCCATCACGGGCGAACCCAGCTCGACTACACGGAGATCCAGCGGGGCCACTTCAGTCAGTACTGTCCACGCATGCGTCGAAACNCGGGCGAACCCAGCTCGACTACACGGAGATCCAGCGGGGCCACTTCAGTCAGTACTGTCCACGCATGCGTCGAAACAGTGCGATATGCCTTCGTTACTGCAAGCAGTGCCACAGGCTGGGCACTAAAAAACTTTCGCTTTATGTNGTCGAAACAGTGCGATATGCCTTCGTTACTGCAAGCAGTGCCACAGGCTGGGCACTAAAAAACTTTCGCTTTATGTGAGAATGGCCCACTCACTTATTCCACATAATGGAACCATACGTCATGATGGGTTAAAAGACCTCTTTATACAGACCGAACAGAGTTTTGAAGTTCAGTCCTCGGTGCCCCAGGGAGATCACTCGCAACTTCTGAAAAAGTACAACAGCCTTTCTACTAACGTAGGTGACATGCGGAGTGAAAGTCATTCGCTCATCGAGAAGGACTCTAAGATACTTGTAAGTCTTTACAAACTCAATGAAGAGGCTAAGAAATAGCTTCATGTCTTTTAAAACACTTGGACAAACTTCGTAATCATGTAGAAGAAATATGTTTTTACCGCCACTGTTGTCCTGGACAGAACCTCAATATTTATGTTGCAGTTATGTTTCTGATAACGATCAGTAGATTCCATATTGAGGGTAGAATGGTCATCATTCCAAATTCCTCGAATCTGAACATACTCACGTGAAAGCTGATACTGTTCATGCACTAATAGAAAAGGAAAATAAAAGCACAAACCTTAGCGTTGAGCTCCCTTGAGACTGGGTAAACCTGATTAGAATAATTCATCGCAAGCCTCCAATTACTGTCACACAAATGGGGCAGAAAGAGTTTGTCTGCTTAAAATATATCATGAAGACGNTCATCGCAAGCCTCCAATTACTGTCACACAAATGGGGCAGAAAGAGTTTGTCTGCTTAAAATATATCATGAAGACGACTTCTTTCATAGGACCACAAACACAAAAGGTGAACCCGTAATATGGCGAAAAATTAAAAAGGTGAAATACAGTCTTTCACATCCTGCCAGATTCTTTGCAAGTATGATTTCCAAGAATANTCATCGCAAGCCTCCAATTACTGTCACACAAATGGGGCAGAAAGAGTTTGTCTGCTTAAAATATATCATGAAGACTTCTTCTTTCATAGGACCACAAACACAAAAGGTGAACCCGTAATGTGGCGAAAAATTAAAAAGGTGAAATACAGTCTTTCACATCCTGCCAGATTCTTTGCAAGTATGATTTCCAAGAATANTGGCGAAAAATTAAAAAGGTGAAATACAGTCTTTCACATCCTGCCAGATTCTTTGCAAGTATGATTTCCAAGAATAAGAACACTTCAAGATGTTGGATTTGTCAAGAAAACAATCTTTAAGACGATCTAAACTTAATGCTGTGAATCTGAAACCATTAGCTGTTAAATAGATTCCTCTTTCTCAGTCATAGTTGGCAGACCTAAAGGCTGTGCATTCTTTCATTTACCCTAATAGCCGTTTGCATTACAGTATCTTTATTTTCTTCTTTAGAGGCAACCTCCGAAAAAGGAGACGAAACTAAATAATAAGAGGAAGAATGTGAATAAGATTTTTTAAAACATACACTGAATGTACTACTTGAGGTGAAAAAAATTATCTACGCGCGCCTATGCTAAAGTTGTAGAGAACTGTGTAAAAATTATGAGTACGAACTTTATCAAAAAGTTAGAATATTTAATAATTTTTTCAGCAAATCGTAATTAATAAGTCTTATCTGTGCTGTATGTTTTCATGAACATTTTAATGGTCTAAATATGTTTAAATTATATTAAACAGAATAGCTAAAAGGGCTAATGTAATATAAAATGTTAAGTTTTTGTGTTGTAAAAGGGCCAATGTAAATTATTTTCAAAATTTGTGACACAAAAAAAATCGTAAAAAATTCGTAGGTAAAGTGTACACGGTACATTATCAAAACCACTTAGTATGGCATTCGTTTGCCTAATTTGTGTGTTAATTACAAACTTAAAATTAGTGCTTCATATTTCGTAGACTTCTGATAAAAGCAATTTTCTGACGTTTACCATTTCAGCACCAAGCCACACAAATATCTTCATGAAATTCAAAACAATATAAAGCAATGCTAAAAGAAGTCAAGGTTTTCAAAAAATCTGGTGGCGTACTGTGATTTTACAGTTTCGATTAATCTATCTTACCTAAAAATAGTAGTTGCGTAACTTATCATTCAATGTTACTCTCTTAGTGAACAAATGTAAACTGTTCAAAACAACACATTATCGTATTGAACTTTTTTTTTTCTGTTGTAAACCAACATAAACGTTTTCAAAGAGCATGTCAATATTAAGTTTTATTTTGGGACAGATTTCGCTGGAGCCACGTAATTTATAATCTTAAAGCAATTTTCCTGAGTTTTACAATCCCGCGGTCCTTAATAAAGAAAAATTGCCCTCTTATTTCAATTTACGACAGTCGTTGCGTGCGACGTACTTCTTGCGTACACGCAACTGCTCAGCAGTCAATACGGCCTCATTGAATCAGGGCAAGGTAAACACAACTTCAGTTTTAACTTCTGTTCCGGAAATTGTTCTCCCCGAGTGTTATTTCACTGGAAATAACGTATCGAACAAAGTTAAACTTAATAATAGTGCAGTGTTATAGTATGAAGAATATAAATTTAGACTGCACAAAGGTACTAGGTTTACTAGAAGAAGTGAAAAAAAAAAAAAAAAAAAAAAACAAGAGAATGTAGAAAGCTCGTTATTTATTGCGAACAGTTGAAGCAGTGGCGTAAGAAATTCAATTATTTTAAATCCAGAGTATTAAAACAAATTTTAATTCAAAACATTACGCAGCAAACAAATAAACTTGATCATACTCTCCCCACACTTATTTAAAAGAAGAGGAAACAATAAATAAAACGCTATTTTAGCCTAAGCTACAGCGCATGTTTACTTTGGTAGCACATGCTTAAAAAAAGAGAAAGAACCATTACGTTACACATACCTTTATATAGTAATTCTAAGTTCAAATTATGTTGAATGTTGGCCGCAGTAAAGGCACACGTTTCGAATATTTGTTCCCGAGAATATTATGTATTTGCAGTAGAAGTAAAAAAAAAAAAAACGGTATAAAACGCTGCGCAGTCAACGCTGTTTCTGAAACAACAGTTTGTTCGTAACTGTCAGCGAAGGTAGGAGGCAGAAACTACGGCCAATGTTTGGTCGATAGCAGGATAGCCACCCTGTAGAAGGAAGATCATCACTGACTTCCATCAGTGAAAATAAAATAACGGCCATGCAGAAATATTCTCATGTTACGTTAATAGTTTCGATTATGCTAAATGAACAAACATATATATACGAGTAATAAATTTTTAAGGGTAACGTGTAACTTTTTCGGCTGTTACTGCTTAAAATAGCCCAAACTTACAAAAACCAATTTAAATCCATACTATCCTGAACTATACGATGCACTCTTTTACATTAACAACCTCCTTGTACAATTGTGTATTGCCTCCAGAAACAACGGGAATTTTGGTATCTTCATGCAAGTTAGATTCGTAACCTATTCCTCGCTGTAACTAGTGCGCTAGGAAGCTTTACAGTTCATAAACAACAAGTTAATAATCCTGCATTTAAAAAACTCCAAAAAACCTGGCATTTCTTAAGGCAATTAACATAATTTCGGAAAAAAAATTCCTAGTATCAATAGCTAATCGTGATTTTAAAATGACAATTTTTCAAATTTTTAGTTTGCTGTGTCTGTTCTGACTTTACTTTATTTCTTTATTTGAAAAATTGAATACGTACCGTTACAGTTTATAGAAAATTCCTTTTCTCTCTTGTATTAACATACGTGTAATCGAAATTTTGGTGTGACAAAATAGCCACAACCTTATTTCGTTGACACTTTTCCACAAACTGAAGCAAGAATTACACGAAAAAAAACTGGAACATAAACAATTAATAAGGGTACCAGTTTCGTTCATCTTTCCTCGAAAATATAGGCTTAGAGATGACATTTAGTCTGCGTGGTATTTAAAGGTAACTGTGTGAACTGCTACAGTAGGGGGAGGGAGAGNGTTTCGTTCATCTTTCCTCGAAAATATAGGCTTAGAGATGACATTTAGTCTGCGTGGTATTTAAAGGTAACTGTGTTAACTGCTACAGTAGGGGGAGGGAGAGAGAGAGAGAGAAAGAAAGAGAACACGTGTCTTATCTGTAAGCTGCTTTCCCTGATACGAACGTAAAATCAGTTCTTAATTACTGTTTTTTGACTTCCTGCCTTATATGGGAAGGCCAACACGATACGTTAAATTATAATACCTTATATGGTAATTATAGAGGGAATATAGGAAAAATGTGGAAGTGTACTGGCAGAAATATGTAGAGTATAGTCCATTCACGGTTTCTTAGGATGTTTTGAAACGAACCTTTGAAAAATCACCCTAGGAGTAATATGTCAACCTGTTTGTGAAATAACTTGTATACCATAAATATATGTAACACTGTGATTAACTTTAAAGTATTGTATTCTTGAATACATGAAACTTTAACTTCGTATCTTCTATAATATGTAATATTTATTTTGTATTAAATACGATTTAAAAACAGAGAGAGCAGCGATGTGTTGGCAACGGCTAGTAAGAAATATTTCAGTCAAAATATTGTTACAGTCTTGTTTTTTGGTATACTATTTGTAAATTAAACGTTGCCTACTGATATAGTTAAATTTTTAGGTAACTCTGAAGGAAACATATTTCTTTGTTACGGATAATAATATCAGAGCAAATAACGGTGTGTAGGCCCTAGTGACAAGGTGTGTTTTTCGTCCTAGGAAGAAACTTGAATAGGCAGAGCGGAACTTGTCANCTCTCTCTCTCTCTCTCTCTCTCTCTCTCTCTCTCTATATATATATATATATATATATATATATATATATCTGTAAGTTTCGCATCGCTAGTAGTAGCAGGGAAATTATACATGTTTTCAATTTTAGCATACTTCATACATATTACAGCAAAATTGGTATTTTTTAAATTTGTAATTTACAACTGAAAATAGATTTTACTGTTTGAATACTTTTATAATATATTTAAATGTGATGGTGGGACAGTTACAAATCCGAAAAAAGGCAGAAGTGGTGACTGGTGACATGACATGGCGTGTTGCTGAACAAAGTGTTAATATTTCTCATCTTGTGAAAAATACTTAAAATGACAACATCAAGTTTGTACACATTGTGTTTAAACCTTCCTAGGCAAGTTACGATGTTGTGATTAATCTGTATTTCTACGGCAGGAATTAATATACAGTAACGTGTGTCGTGACCGTTGCTTGTGACATAGTATTGTTGCTTTTACGTAATGCTGGGCCAGTGTGAGTGTGTAAATGCAAATATTGAATGTGCGAAATTTATATACGTTTTAACAGTGAATGTTTTTATGAAGTAATTAATTTTTTGCAAGTCACGTATGTTTTTTTATCACTACATTTTAACTTTGCCCTAGGTTTTTAAAACACAATTGCGTAACGTGCTTACGTTTATGTGATTTGAATGTTTGCTACAATCCCAACAAAATACCAAGTCCAGCTATATAAATTAAAATAAATAATGAAATATACCTAGAAAACAGTATCTACAAATGCATAGAAATATGAGCGTAATAAAAATTACGCATGGGATATCGGTGTGAGAAGTGCTCTAAACTACTTGCATACACCGACAGTTTAAATACACATTTTAAACGACGTAAAAGTGATGTATCATCCAATGACGTTGAACGAGCAGATCATCATTCTTCTGTGCGGTTTACAGCAAAAACTGCCCCTCGTGCTGCTTCGAGGGGTGAATCAGATGCTACACCTATCAATTCGTCATCGCAACCTACGAAAATAACCTGTGAGATGAAACCTAATGCAAATGGATTTTTCCTGAAGCAATTTGCATTCAGGGGTCATCTAAAAGATTATGTTGCTCCGAATCTGACGTCTTTAACGAAAATATTTTGTTAATTTTTGACATATATGGAACAAAATTTAATAAACCTGCTTACAAAGGAGGTGGAAAAATACGGTGGTGTGAAAAATAACATATAGCTGGAATGCAGATATAATAAACCAGAGTCATACAATGACGAGAGTGGAAAGAAGGCATTCAAGACCTTGCATGTACCTATCTATTATGTATATGACATCTAAGAGAGTGTTGGAAACAGCATAACAAAGGTATGCCGCGAGGAAGAATAAATGGTAATGAAGGGCTCTGGCAGGACACTCGATTCGGTAGATCATCTACAGCTGAGAACGAGTGGATTCGGTCCACTCAATACATAGGCAACATATTGAAATTTGTCTTTGGTGTGGTTTACGAACAAGCAAAAATATCCACATTTCATGATATCAAGTGTTTACACGCAAGGAGCCTAGGTAAGAGATAAGCCTATGGATCGGTGATGGTTATGTCTCTAAGGAACCTACAGTGCTGAGACGTTTATATCTAGGTTGCTGCAACTCCCATCATCGGTGTGATTGACAAAAGGAGCATCGTTTCATTGCTGTAAATCCTATGTATCTATGCCTACAACAGGTTCAAATGTATCACTAAACAACTCATCAGCAGGTTCAACAGAACCTGCATTATCGCCAACTGTGGTGCACCACAACATCGGCATGACATCACGAGCGGATATATAGGTAGGTAGATTCATTTTATGGAGCTTAGTATGATATAGATCTAGGAGAGAAGAAGATCGTCTCAACAGTCGATGATACCTGGCATAAATATTATGGAGATGTCAGTCGTGGATTCAACAGAAGCGCTACCCAGTTATTCAGATGGGAAACCTGCAGCAGCATCACCATTGACATCTTTAGGCAGGATATAAACAGTTTCGTCGATTCCTTCGGATGGTCCACCTCCGCCAGAAAAAACTTATCCCTGCAGCTACTGTGACAAGGTATTTTCGCACAAACACATCGCATGGCAGCATGTAATTTATGGATGTATGATCAATCCCAACCGCATTAAATATCTATGGTTATTGAGAGTGTCGTTGTTTTATCGCAGCTGTAATTACTACAACACTTTAGGTCATGCAAAGTTAAACTACAGGCCTCATCGAAGTCACGGTGTTGGTTCTGCAGTAGATATTTCTTGCGACTACCATCGGCGGTGTGATGAATGGTAATTTCGATCCTATGGCTCTTCTGCCAAAATCGACTGCGACCAGTATGAGAGACGTGCCTGTGAACTCATCACCAGGAGCAACATCTCTTTCCGCGAAGACTTCTTCATTCCTGGTTCCTGCTCCTTTTGACATGGCGAAAGCGAACCATCTACAGAACTTTCAGTGGCGTATCGGTGTCGCTTTTTCTGCAAGGACTGTGACTTCAAGCTTACTGCACGACTACACGAAGTTTATAATTGCCAGAATAGTTGGTTTCATGTTTAACGAGGGAATGAGATTTGTATAAGAATGCACACATTACACGGACGAACATAACATTTTTTTTGTGTTTTTGTAGTAATATATTTTAATAAATTTGAAACTAAAAAAAGTAACAATTTTTTTATAAACATTATATCGTAACCAGTGTGTTAAAAACTGTTGTTGTTAAAAAAATTCACTATGAAGAAAATATATAGGCTAATAACTAGGGTTATTAAAGGGCTGAGACACATTCCTGGAGCTATAAATTATACTTACAAACTGAATTTTTATGAGCCTGTCTCCTAAAAGATTGCAAATTATATTCGCCTATCTTAATGCCTGCTTACAAGCCGACTTGTAAAAAAATGTGGTCTGCTACATAATTAATTAAAACGAATATATAATAACATTCAATGTGAACTTATGATTCAGACACCGACTGAAAATAACGAATTGTTTTTTAATCCAACATTTGCCCTTTAAAAAGTTCTTAAAATGGTACATACAATGAATTTAATCTGAAAAATTATTTAAGAAATGTGGTCATGAACCATATGTGGATTGATTAAAAAAATATATAACAAAATGTTTAATGCGTTAATGTAGTTGAATGAGGGAATGCAGCTACTTTACTTGGACGGCCACAATTCAACATTTAAGCATTTATCTTTTATGCCACTTGTGTAACTCAGTAGTTATAGCTCTTTTGGCTCCTGTTCGAGAGGTTGAAGGTTTTAATTTGCTTCCCTACATGGATCCTTTATTTCTTGTTTTAAATGTTACCAAGCGTCATGGGAAAGTGTAAAATCTACATAATTTTACTTTTAAAAACCGATTTTGCATTAAAAATTCATTTTCGATACATTTTATGGTATTTTCTTTAAGATTTCAGCATTTTTCAAATAATGAATCAAATAAATTTAAATAGAATAATTTTAATTATATACTAATGCATCGATTCCTAGATGTCTGCTGGCTTTACGATTGATTTGACAAGGTCAGCCAGCTGCCATACCTCGAGAGCGGTGTAGGAAGAGGTGCTGGGCAGCAGGACTGGCGAAGGAGGAATGGGGATGGTAGACGCTTTTCGAGATGGTTAGATCTGCTTTGGAAAGTGAGGAGGGGGNGGGGGGGGGGGCTCATGGTCGTGTGTTTGGACAACGACATATCTTTGGGGTAAGGGGTTCATATGGTCTTCGAATTGAGGTGTGCGGGTTGGTTTGAGTGTATTGGGGGAGGGGGGATGCTAATATATTGATAATTTAAATGTAATTTCCAACGACGATGTTTGGGGGCTGTGATATAAATCGCTTTAATTGTTGGATACTTTTACAGAAATATGGTTTTGAAAGAGGATATTGGGTGGGGGGTATTGGGTGAGTGGGTAAAGTGGGGTGACGAGATTTATAGTGGTTGAGGTGTGGGTGAGGGGTGTTTGTAAGGTGGGGTGATGGTACTGAGTTTTGAAATTCAAGGGGGTGTAGGGGCATACCTCTTAAATTCAATATGATTTCCTTACATTGGGTTACATAATCGATATTATATCACGATCGTATGCGTCTTGAAAATACGAGTCCTCTTATATATAACACTCTATACTTTCGCCTTTTTTATAATTATAAAAATACCTTTAATTTTAGAAAATAATTTTAAATTTATTTTGTTTTATTAGCTCCTCAGGTTCCTCGTTGTGGCTGAGTTTCGGGATACCTCAACAACATTGAGGAATCAGTCAACCACATTGAGAAGCAAGTACTTCTTTTCACAAATTTTTGGAAATTTAGGAGTGTTTGGGGGAAAAAAGAAAACTTTTGAAGGTGGAAAAGTCGATTTTTGGGTAAAATTACTCACTTCTGAAGTGATTTTGTAGGAAAATATGGTGGAGTCCAAGATGGCTGTAGCGCTTTGGTGCCTCAGACCCCAGCCCTTGCCCTTGGAGCCCCCAAATCCCTCTACTTTAGTGTTATTACAGTATGTGTTAACAATGCAAAGACTTCTCGTTATTTATTGCAATTAAAAAACAAAGTGATTGTTCGACTTTTCAGTATAAGACTGCACATAAATTTTTATACCGCTAGTCGGAAGCAGGTACATTTTCCGATGAAATATTAAATGTACCTTTCACCGCAGCATGTCAACTGACAATCAAACGTCACAAAAACTATAAAACGCTATATTGTATTTTTTTAAGAAAGAGATTGAGACCAAACTAGTGGTTGAGTTGTCCTTTCAAGGCTTCGATGACGAGAAACTGAGCACTCGTCCCCTACGACCCATTTGTTGCATGCATCGACGAGGACAAAGTGCGTTTTCTGCGACACCTTAGGGCACAAGGGCGTTGATTGTCAAACATTTCCAAAGGCTCCAATTACGTTTGTGCGTAATAGAGCTTGTTATTACAACCAGAATAACATTTGCCTTCACAAGAAAATGATTCAGTTCAATTCTCAAAAGGCTCAACCAAGTCTACTGAAAGAAAACAAAAATGACAGTCATTTTGGTCACTAGAAAGAGACAGATAGCTCTCCCCACATTTATGAATAGTAAACAATGTAGGAGGAAGGATTAAAAGCGGTAAACGCCCAAGGGTTACACACATTTGTTTAGTAATAGCATGGCACCCTGCAATTTTCTCAATCAATCGGGATGATATTACCCTTTCAAGAAGAGGGGCTGCGGTGGTGAAGTGGTCAGACTACTCGCCTCCCACACAGGCGAAGTGGATTCGATTTGCGGCAAGCTCGCTCCCGGATTTTCTCATGTGAGAATCGTGCCAGACGATGCCGCTTCTTGGCCTGTTTTCTCGGAGATTTCCCGTTTCCCCCATCATTGCATTCTGGTGCTGCTCCATACTCACCTCACTTTACCCTCATCAGCTCTCAAGACCTCGATGTTAAGCGACGCCCAAATCGCTCCACTCTCCACTCTCGTTTCAAGACAACGGTATTCGCGGAATTGTCTTTTAATCTCAAGTAGGTTGTATTATTTAGAATTAAAACTATTTATAATGTCGATATTTAAGGACACCAACCAACCTTACGAATTACTGTACTACATAGGTCGTATAATATTGCATTGGGAATTAACTCACATAATTTGTACCTGTGATTCAGTACCATCCTGTAAATTATAGAGCGACTGTGGGAGGAACTACGTAGGAACATCTAAAGTTCTATAGCAAGTCAAATGGGAGGAGGTGAACCGGTGTGCAGCCAACCAGGAAATGCAGTGGATCTCTCCGTCCTCGATACAACTTTTTACTGGGAGGGGGGAGGGGGTTGGTGGGAGCGTCTCGTGGGACACAGGCTATGCAACGAATACTTGGTAATGCAGGTCTCCCCTACCAAGAAATAAACGCCATTGCATGTGACTGCGAGTCACATATGTACAATCTACCCATCTCCCATATTGATGTGGCTGACTACGTCAATGTTCCTGAGAGATTCACGAGAAGATGACATTCCCATTGTATAAGTCCAAGTAATAACGATTTGTGCCGGCGTGCACATTTCCTGGCTTAAGATCGAAATGAATTAAGAAAATGTTTCGGACAAGAGTATTTCGGATATTTGGGACCTCGACCTACACCTGATAACCCGAGGCCACTCACTGTGGTAGATGTTGTATTAACTGGCTCTGATAATTCCAAAGCTGTTGACTGGCCGCTAGATGTAGTCAAAGAAATAGTTACGGGAAGAGATGTTACCGAGCATACTATACGTCTACGGACAGCGAAGGGAAATCTAACAACTGTAACCATTAGAAATAGCACGTGGGACCAGCAACAAGCAAGGTATACTCTGGGCAAGAGAAAATGTAAATTTCCTTCAATTTGTGATAACCTAGTGGAAGGCAAAGCCTTAGCGAGCAAAGTTAGCTTACCTCCTACACATGAGAAGGTTAATCGATGAAGCTGAATCATCCATCTTCCTTAACAGTATCTGTGAAAAAAGTAATCAAAAAGATCTTCTTGGGTGGGACGATGTCGCATGCAAACTTATTACAGTTTGTTTTATCTATAAAATTACTACCAGTTGTTTATTGTAAAAATAATATATTTTCGCTATTAAATGTATATTAAAGGAATTTGATTAAGGATGACTGGTAGTTTTAATATTTTGTAGGTAATTCAAAGTGTGCGGTGTGAGAATAAAATTCATTAAACGAATCTGTGTAAACAGCGTGATGTTGACCATTGTTATGGCAATACTTGAGTAATGTTGGTGATATGCACAAAATGGCTCGGCCGGAGTTCGAACCTCAAACATCGCAGTCGGGAGTGACCTCGAACCCGGAATTCGCCGACTGTGATAAAATACGAAAGGTATTTGATCGACTAATGTGAAGGTTGGTCAAACAATGTAACGCCACACAGACCGGTGAACTTAACGTAGAAAGAGAGTAACTTGCAATGTATCGCTGTATACGACTGTACAAACCCACATAACTCATTTAAAAGTAGTACATACACTACCAAAATTGTCAGAAAGTGCTATTTAAGATGACGGAAGAACGCATATGTTTTGTTACAGTGTAAAAAGTATTCCTGAAATTTTTATTTAAATGCTTTAAACAATTAAAACTAATAGTTAAATTTTAATCAAAATTTAAACGTAGCTGCATTACGCGGTATTTATAAATCACATTTTGCATGAAAAACCTTCGTCGAGTAGGGGAATCATAATAATTACTGTGGTTGGGTGTAAGGAAATTGTGGTACTGATGTTAAAAATATTTTTTATAACTAATGATATGTACACTCGTTTGAGTTACGAAAATTATAGCTTTCGTGACTAAAATGGATGATCATAAAAACAATAATAAAAATATTTTAAAACATTATTATTAAGGTTTTTCTTGCTTGAATGGTTTCCAAATGTGCTTTGTTTAGCATCCAGAATAGAAATACGATTAAACTTTGATCAACTATTTTTATTAACTGATTTTTTTTTAACATTTAAAGACGTAAACTTTAGCAAAACATTCTATAGTGTTACAAAATGCATTCTTCTTTCAAATGTATCATAAGTCTTACTTTTCTAATAGTTATGGTAGTGTATGTATGTAGTAATTTGTAATGAGTTCTTTATGTTGTACAGTCTGGTGCTGTGGAGAGATTTGGGCGGCTCTTAACAGCGAGGTCTTGAGAGCCGATGAGGGTGAAGCGAGGTGAGTATAGAGCAGCAGTGGCATACAAGAATGTGGGAAACGGGAGATCTCCAAATAAACCCGCCCACATGCGAAAATCCGGGAGCGACTCCGCCGGGAATCGAATCCAGTTCGCGTTGGTGGGAAACGAGTAGTAGTCTGACCACTACACAACTGTGGCCCTCGGGTGCAGTACTCCATTGACGGTTGTGGTAGCTAGGGCGCCACTTTCGACCCACATAGGGTCCGGGTTGAAGTTCTGAATATGTCGTGGTTGTGAACATTCTATGGTGGCCTAGTGTATTTGAGTATGCAAGCCACTTCCCAATTTGCCTAAATCTATAAACCTGCGATGTTATGTTGACAGTAACATGCACAATGAACATCCGTAAAAATTATCGCATAACATGCAATTCTGATATAAGTTGTACCCACTGTCTGGTTTGACTGATCATGCTACACTTTGACTGTTAGTTTCTAAAAATATTTAGTAAAGAAAATTTTAAATTTTTATTAAATCTGCTATGAAAAACGGTAATTTACTAGAGCTTTAAATTTACTGATTCTCTGTAGCTTAAAAACATTCACCAGATAAAAAATACGTCGAAGAAATCAACTTGTTAAGTAATATTTCATCACATGAACCATTTAACCGAATGTACTAAAATGTTACACTTAGGTAGAATAAAAAAATTTTCACTTTCGCAGAACCGATTTCTGTTGAAACTGGAATTCTGCATGTTGCTTCCTGTAAGACGTACAGTTTACACCAATTAAATAAATTTGACGCGGAAAGCGGAGCTAGCTGTCCTGATGTTAGAGAGGCAGTCCTTGGCTCTAAGAGTACTCAGATGACGTCACGCGCCAGTGACACGTCGGAACGTCGTTCGCCAATCAGCGTCTGGTAACTTACTTGCCAGCCAGCCGTCCAGCCAACAAGGAATCTTCCGTAGCACGCAGTAGCCAATCAGACACAAAGCCCGATCCACAGTCTCGGACAACCAATCAGCGAATGGGTACGCCCACACCAAAGGAAACTACAGACCATTTCGGCTCTATATACTTATCTACTCTAGACCTTGGCATTTATCAGCGCACAACTGATAAAATAATAAGATGTGAGAGAGAAAATTAAAACTACAAAAGTGCGGGTAAGATAATTCCGAGAAAATTTTCGAGTAATGAAAACTACCGCTTAGTAAACTACGGCCAAACATTTCTCACAACTTCATAATCTCAGGTTGAGTCTAGGGTTCAAAAATCACACAACCACTTCCACTAGAGTTTAATAAAATTCTGTAGTTTGGTTTTCGACAAAAAATTGTTAGAAACTGCACTCTCACTTTACCAAGAAACCATCAAATGAACATTCAGGGGATGGACAAAATAATATGAACACCTGACATACACAATATTTATTTATTGATAAGGTGTTGGGAGACCATTTGCTTTTAGGATAGCTGCAATTCTTCGTGGAATAGATTCGTAGAGTGTCTGAATAGTTTCGAACGGAATGTTGTCCCATTCTTGTACCAAAACATCCACCAATTGCTTCAATGATGTTGGAGATGGAAATCTGCTCCTCACTCTCTGCTCTAAAACTCCCCATAACGGTTCAAATATGTTGAGGTCTGGCGATTGTTTGATGATATTCTGATGCTCCTCAAACCAAGACTGAACCTTTTTGGCTGTGTATGGGCACATTATCATCTTGGAATATGGCAGTGTTTGGCAGCAATATGCTAGTCATAGTAAGAACTTCATCATTGAGGATGTCGAGATATTCATTCAAAGCAATCCGGCCAGTGATGAGAATGAGAGGACTAGCTGAATACCACGATATAGCCACCCAAATCATAACGGAACCTCCCCCATGCTTGACTGTAGGAAGCAGGCAGTCCGGATTATAGGCTTCTTTTGGGGTTCTCCATACATAAACCCGGCCGTTTGTAGGAAACAATCTAAACGATGATTCATCGGACCATACCACA
The DNA here is from genome assembly GCA_002778355.1 of Clitarchus hookeri. Taxonomy (NCBI): domain Eukaryota; kingdom Metazoa; phylum Arthropoda; class Insecta; order Phasmatodea; family Phasmatidae; genus Clitarchus; species Clitarchus hookeri. The sequence goes on from NQII01000225.1 coordinate 963,813, forward strand.
TTCTTCCAATCATCAAGTGTCCAGGTTTTACGATCGTGGCACCACTTCTTTCACAGCTTAGCGTTGGCTTCCGTTATACAGGCTTTCGCAATTGCAGCCCTTCCATGAATGTTAGCTTTGTGGAGCTCCCGCCGTACTTTTTTTGTCGAAAAAGGTATTACTCAAGTGAGTGTTTAGTTCTGCTGTCACTTTTGCCGCGGTAGTTTTATGTTGTCTGGCCACAATTCTTTTTAATGTTCGTCGGTCTCTGTCAGTTAACTTTGGGTTTCGCCCACTATTCCTCTTCGTCGATGATGTTTTACCATGTTTTGTGTATGCTGTTATTACCGTGGATACTGTCGCTCGTGAAACGTTAAACAATTCAGCTGTTTTCGTCACAGATGCTCCCGCTAACCGAGCACCAACGATTTGCCCTCTTTCGAAGTCTGACAGACATCACATTTCACCGATCGCTTATTTTAACCGTGGCAGAACAAAGTGTATAATACACTGAAAGACATGGCACCTACAAGACATGGCACGTAAACTGTGCAATACATACGCGTCGCATTATTTACATGGAAGCAGTGTTGCCGACATGCAACAAAATGTACTATTTTGCATGGTGTTCATATTATTTTGTCCATCCCCTGTATTTGCATGAAAATGATTTTTTGAAACAATTAGTCCAGATTAAATTTAAAAATTGCATTTAAGTTCATTATGATTCAATAATTATCTCACGACGTAAAAATTACTGTGAAGGTAAGGAATGCTGTTATTTCTTTCAATAACTCCATATCTAGCGTTTTTGTGATTAAAAGTTGCATGCGGACAGCTCTATACATTATAGATCACAAGTAGTTCCTAGCTGTGTGTTTTGAGTACTTTTTATTTCTTAAAAATAACCCAGTTTAATTTGGATGACGTAGAAGTAAAGTGATCAGGCTTATGTCAATGTTAATTCTCCATATGGCAGAAGGATACCAAACGAGAATAAAACCCTAAGTAGGGCTTTAAAAAGTGCTAAGTTAATGCTAGAGCAGCCATTAAACTCCATTCACTTTTACTTCCAACTTTTCTGAAGCCCTGGTGAAGTTTTACTTCCAGGATATTCCCCCGCTTCATACAAATAAAGCTTAGTAAATTACACCAGAAGGGCAACGCACTATATTCGTGCGCACTCAGCCAAGTTTTTGCATAAGAACTATTTCTTACTAGGTATTACCAACGGCGTGTTTCTATGTATTTATTCATATTAGTTATAAATGAAATATTATAATTTATAGATACAATATGAGTATAATTTAAATTTAACCTAAATTGAGGTAGTTTTATCTTAATTCAAGTATAAAACGCTTCTGACACATGGCATATTTAAGAAACAGCCAAACACGTCATACGTAGGGTGTTTTTGTCAAAGGTTCGATTCAGAAAGTTTGAATTAACCGTGAATAGTCTATAAGGGACATGTCGCTAAAACACGAGACATGCATGAATAATGGTGCTTTCTTGCAAGTGCCGCTGTGATGTACGTACTCCTCTGCAGCTGTTGTTCCGCTCTAGCTGTCTCAGCGCGGTTCAATATCTATTTCGTGAGCAGGTGCTCCCTGAGGCGACAACGCTGACCAGGCATCGTTGTCACGGCCGGGTAGTCGATATTCACGTCAGCACTAACGGAACTGTTTCAGTAGACAACAGTTTTGGTTAACGGCACCTCAACACTATGCACTCTTGGTCCAGTTTCACTACAGATAAACTTATTTGGATTCCGTTCCACTATATATTAAAAAGTGTTTATATTTATTAAATAAGATCTGAGGGTAAAGGGGCGTCACTGCACACTTTACATCAGTACAGGAACGTATAACCAAAATCGCAATGTTACACTGTACGTTGAAGTCTACCTGACTACAAAACCTTATATATACTGAGTAGCAGGGCTCGCGCTGCTCTACAGCCAATTAAGTAAGTTTCTTGTCCGCATTTCGCGGTATGCGACTTCAATAAAGTTCCACAACTTATGTAAAACTTTTGTCGCTACAGCAAAGGGAAACTTAGTATTTTATTTTCCCAGTTTCTCGATGAACTTGCACAAACTTTGTCTTTGACTTAATAACAAAGAAGTTATCCGAGGTATTTGTGTGAGGTGATCGAGGTGAATGGTGTTGGGCCGTCCCGTCCATTCCAGCTATCATGAAAACTGTCACCAAATAATGTGGCGGGGCTTTGTCTTGCTTGCCGGAAAGACAGTTGCCAGTCATACAGCACATTTGCTGTGACGATACGCTCAGCCNGGGGGGGGGGGGAGCGAAAGCACAATATTTTTACTTTACATTAAAACTTACGAAACAATAACTTTAGGACTGTCTCTCATAGTTTTTATATTACTGGTCTCTGGTTATCTGATTACCAAACACGAATATTGTGTCTATTGTGCCTGTCCACAGATGCAAAATATCATCTCATAGGAAAAACACACTCGCTGCTGGTAAAGGCCATTCCCAGTTACTTCACACTTTTCTGAAGCCCTGTTAAAGTTCTACTTTGTGTTACCAATTACGTATCCTTCCGCTACGTGTAAACATAAACACTGTCATGTGACTTCTACGTTTTAACTGTCAAATGCTTTATTTGCTGTTTTCAGCTGTTCTAAGAATTCTGCCATAATTCAAAACCATTACGTTTGAATGCTCACAATTTAGGCCTATAACCATATGTAGGTCAGCTGTATCACATTTTAACAATGTCTGTATTGACGACAGTTCTTATGGTTTTTATTTTACGTTGTTAACATATTTGTGTTATACATGATACAGCACATTACACATAATAGAAGTTAATATTTGGCCGCGACTGTGTTTAACCCTGTTACAACTGTGGGGGAAAGAACTGTAGTATTTAACCTTTTGTCATTGATATTTGTTGGGTTATTTAGTCATAAGGACGGCCTCAGTTCATGTAAATTTTAAAACGAAGGAGCAACCAGTCCTAAGAAAAATATAGTAAATTCAAGCACGCAACTCGTTTCACTAATTTTTTTTGTAAGTTGCAACAATGAACTTAAAATACACTGATAAACATGCACACAAATGGGCCTACCATAACTTTTATTCCCCTCATATTTCTTTGCATAGGTACTTAGTTTTATTAGGTTTATTTAATTATTTATTTAAAGTTTTCTGGCTGGACTTAGTAATTGGGAATATGGCAAACATTCAAATCACAAAAACGTAAACGCGTTACACAATTGTGTTTCAAACACCTAGGGCGAAGTTACAACGTTGTGATAAGTAAACTGGCGTGACTTTCAAATAATTCAGTCATAAAAACAATTTATGGTTAAAACTTATACATTTTGCACGTGCAGTATTTGCAATCACACACATACTCGCCTAGCGTAACGACCACGACTCAGTCACAACAATGCGCTTTCACACACAGCGGTCACGACGCACGTTACAGTAAATTTATTCCTGCCCGTGGAAACTTATATTTATCACAACATTGTAACTTGCATACACACACTCATACGTTATTAAGTTGGGTGATTACGGCGCGTGGGAGGGACGATACGCATTGTTGCTTTTTGAAGGGGTCAACCAGCTGCATCCTGTGGTCACGTCTCTATTGTGTGCGATGGCGATTTAATTGGTCTCTTATTCTAGGGTAGGTCCGGCAACTGTGCGTGCGCGCATTATGTAAAACTACGAGGGTTATTCGGAAAGTAAGGTCCAAATCGCCGTAGCTAATCGAATGTCGCGCGAACATTGTAACGCGCATGTGCACCGACTCCCGGCATGCCTTGCTCGTCAAACGACGCCATTTGCATTGGTATTGTTGCAGTGTGCTGTTTACAGTGTCAGTTCAAAATGTTTAAAACAATTGATCAGCCCGCCGACTGTGAAATACGGTCAGTGATTCTGTTTTTGACAGCAGGGAACGTTTCAGTAGCGGAAGTTCATCGACAGATAAGTCAAGTGTATGGCCCCAATGCGATAAGTGACAGCAAAGTGCGTAAATGGGTGAGAGCTTTCAAGGACGGACGGGAAAATGTCCATGATGAACCGCGATCAGACCGACCATCAGTAATCACAGACGATTTGGTCAAAGCCATGGACGAACAGATTCGTAAAGACCGGCGATTCACAATTTCAACTTTAGCACTGGAATTTCCGAATGTTGGTAGAACAACTTTGCACAAAATTGTCTAAATGCTCCCAGAGAGACCACCTACAAACCATGACACGCAGGCCTATTGCGGGGGGAGGGGGGCACTCCCTTGCATAGGAGTGGCCACTCCCACCCCCACCACCCCTTCAATTCACTTCTAGCTATCACTCGCCCTCGCGGGCCCCAGGTTGTGGCTGTCACCCACGCCCTCAGACCCTCGAGGGGAAGAAAGACACGTCCCTTTGGTTGACAGCGACCGACTGGCGAATGCAAGGCCCACCAGACTAATACAAATTAACACAACAAAACATAACACTCAGATCACACAATATATAAAAATACCGGGCACGGCAATCCACCCACCCTCCTACCAATTTAACATAAACAAAGAAAACAAGGAAATGTTCGAAGACCGCTGTAATCATGGGACATGGGTACTCTGTTTGGTTGAGCGGCGGAAACGTCGCCAACACATAAGCGAGCCGAAGAGAGTGCGGGTAGGCACAGGCCGCAAAAGAGCCTCACTAACACCAAGCACCCTAAGAGAAGAGAGTGACTGGGGAAACCACACCCCCTTCCACGAGACAGTGATCGGGGGTACGGTCACCCCAGTCACCCCAAACTCATCCACCGCGGACTTTATCACGTCTTGGTTCTTCTCGTAGCGGGCACGCTTTTTGTCAAAATATCATTTTAACCCTCGAAACTGGACGACCTGACCATCCAGAATATAGGCGGATTCCTGACCAGGTTTGAAGACCACCAACTCAGGTTTTCGCAGTCCATCGGCAGTCCTATATCTTGGTTCACGACGTACCTGGAACCTCTTCTCAACAAGGTGGTCTGCTACCACCCCCACGAGGTGGTCGTGCTGAGGGATCCGCGCATCATGGCCTTTAGGTAGGCAAGCGCTTCGCCACAGATGACGAGGTGATAGAAGCAGTTACAGACTGGTTATCCTCACAGGCGGTAGACGTCTATGACTTAGGCATACAAGAGTTTGTAAAACGTTATGACAAATTTTTAAAGAAATATGGAAACTATGCAGAAAAATAGAGAAACAAGTAGGGAATTAAATAAAAAAAGTTCTTTTGAAAACAAATGTTATGGTTTGTGTAGAAATCGGACCTTACTTTCCGAATAACCCTCGTATGTCGAGCATCCTACACAAACGCTATTCAGTTGCGGGTGGCCATGACACGTGCGCGCGAGGGTAGAGTGCCTTGCTGCTGTTAAAAATATGTCTGCTCGTTCTCTCTCTTCCTCCTCTCAGGGATTCGATCGTCTGCAACAACCGGATTGCTTTTCTGGGGCGTTGCTTAAATTCGGTCATGGTCCGTCCGGGAGCATTGTCTTGTACTTGACACATACTTAATATTCAGCTGCGGACCAAGGATGATGCACTCATCGAAGCTTTTTACAAATTAACTAGTCTTGGTAGGGTGGAAAGGTACACTCGAGTGTGCTTGTGCGGTCGTTAGGCCTGATACATTTGTATTCACAGACTAAGGTATTGAACGTTCTGTTTGAGGTGAGGCTAGAAAGGGTAGTCTGCCAGTTTCCTTATATCAGAAAATCAAGGTGAAATGACAGCATGAGACTCGTCCCCGCTAGGACGCCCCGCAAGGAGGCCGGGTGAAACGATGCCACAAGTAATGTGAGAAAACTGAGGTGGAATGATAAAGCATGAGACTCATCCCCACTAGAGCGCCTCCGCTACGACGTAGGGTGAAAGGATGCTAGAAGGAATATGAGAAAACTATGGTGGAATGATAGCCTGGTCCTCTGGCAGAGACGAGGGGATGCTCGTATAGTGTGCCTGGTTCCCAGGCAGTGACTTGGGGGGAGGACGCCCATGGTCGCATGGAATGCGAGAGCATGAACCACTCGTATGTGAAGTGAGCCTGGAACTCTGGCAGGGACGAGGGGATGCACGTGAAGTGAGCCTGACATCCTGGCGGGGACAAGGGAACAAGCTAGTGAGAGAAAGGAAGGAATGAGCGACCCTGATAAAATAAAATCGGAATGTAAGTGCGTGAACAAACACCGTAATCAAATTCGGGAAGACACTGAGAAAACCCCCTCGCTTGGAATGTAAGAGCATGAAGTAGGGAACAAGATAATTGTAGGAAGGAAGGTGTAGTATCTAGTACGAAGGAATGAGATAGTAATATAATTAAGGATCACTCGGAGAAAACCCCTTAGCTTGGAATATAAGATCAAGAAGTAGAGACCAATACGGCCGCTACTGGCCAGGAATGACTGAGCGGGAATGGTAGTACTGGCTGGTAAAATGGCCGAAGTCAGCAAGCAATGACAGAGCAGGAGGTTGACTCGTGATGTCATCCAAGATGGCCACCGTTTGTCCCCTCATCCCACACCCCTGTTGCAGAACATTCTTGTTAAAACTACTTACTTTTCTACCGACTGGATGTTAGTAAAATAAGTAATGGCGGAGTTTAGCTACGAATCGTAGCCGGGGCGGCTTCCACGTCACATGAGCTTGGCGCGTGCACGTCCACGCAAGGGCCAACACCTTGTAACCAACACACTAAGAACATTTCCCTCTCATTGTAAACGCATACTGATAAAACACGAATAGTAAACTGTTTTTTTTCCACACATTCGTGGTAGCTTTCCTACATTTCTTCAGGAAAGTGGCAAATACGTAGAAAAATTCCAACTGTGCAGTATAATTTTTATACTTGTAGCATGATGGCGGGTGAGTTTCCTGCGCTGTATATTGATTAAACACCTTCATTATAGTTTAGGTTCATTACTTAACATTCTTTTTCTGTGAAATGGACATTCCACTGACGTATTGGCGTGTCGTCGTAATTGGCAGTTTTTGCAATGCCTAGTGTTGTACGCATGGAAAGATTTTTCCCCTAATTAAAAGGCTGGTATGAACGGTGGTGTACTATCAGAAAGAATGTCTTTAAATTATTTTGGAAAAGTGAAAATCTTTACTTATTTCTGTAATTACTCATCCATTTTGTATTGGCTTTGTAAAGTAACTTTTTTCGTTAAAAAAAATTAATTACATATGTGCTTGCTAAAAAGCTGATCGATATAATTTTATAGCGGCTGAGCTTCACACGATTGCCAATTGCTTCCGTTTTGCGAGAATTTGTATTTAGTGTATCTTTACACAATGAACGTTAGGAAATCTAGCAAAGTTTTGATGCGCGGTTTTCAGACTCTTAACGTCCTTTGGCGACGAGAAAAATAAATATCATTGTCATGACATAAAATCTGCACGATAAGTTTCTATTTAACATATCGCAGCTTCGCGCATGACAATGTTGTGTATCATTCACCGTATTCAACACTTTGCACATGACAGTGGTAAATTGCTAACAGTTATTTCTAGTTAAAATGATTGTTACACACTTATACACACTCTCTTGCATATAAAAAAACGAGAAAGAGAGGAAATCTTATTTGCAACTCACCTAGGAACGTTTCTTATAGATTTGCTAAAACCGAAACATTAGACTCATGTTGGTAGATGAAATAGATAAAATCATGAGAATCGTGTGTATGATACACTTTTCTGGAGAAATGATACATGGCTGCAAGAATGGCTGTATATGAATCAAGTATGATATGAGGCTGCGTATATCCACTAGCTGAAAATATGAAACAGTGTAAACATTAACACGAAAAAGACAAATATCTTTATGAGAACGTGTTTTAAACTTAACATCATAGTTCAAGGTAATACGATAGAACGCTATTAGACAAACAATGTACATATAGGACCCTGTGTACCAAGTTGCACCATAAATCACCTTCAGTTATTTTTAATGAAATGAACTGCCAAAATAATAGCCTATTTAGAACACCAAAAATATATTCCGTGTTATAAACGTGATTTAAATATTCATTTAAAAACTATGGCTGTTAAAAAAAACATTTATATGGCACATGTTTTGCGATCTACTTTAAAACGCGGCGTAGTTTACCGCTACACTTTACTGAGAATTTAAACATTAAAATATGTTAGTTAATACGTTTTACTCTTAACATATTAGAATATAGCAATCAGTCGATGCAAAAATGTATCTGTATGTATGAAAAAAACGGTTTGATACACATTAGAATTGGTGTTCATACGTAGTATATAAAGAAGCTCCAACTATGTATTTCTGTTTAATATATCTTTCACCAAAGTTTTAAACACTAGAAGGCTTTAATTTTTAATATGAAGTTGAAGCACAATCTCACATGACATCATCAACAGATGATGTTGCCCTTCGTGACATTGACAAAAAGAAACCCCTGTATTTGTGAGGAATATAAAAGTCAGTTTGGGACATAGTGAATTGAATTTCACCAGAACTTTTAAACGCTATCAAACGAAGACTTTACGAAATATCTCGAAGTGTACGATAATTGGCACTAACCCAGTTACAAGTGCTAAGAGATTTTAAAAAATCTTAAGGGGATATGCGATAACTATATGTATGTATTTAAATTGGGTTTCCTATTTTTTACTTCCAAACACGTTTTTATCGAATCTGTAGCTATTTCAGTATATTGCTGCTGCCTACATTAACTGTATAACGTATAATTAAAAAAAACGTGTATAGTAGTTTTTATTTATTCGTTTTATTAATTTGCTGGTTTTTAATGCTCCCGAACAGCGCAAGGCCGTAGTAAGGAAACGTTTATTTCTTTAGGAAATAGGGAAGGAATAGGCCAAGGCCTGTACTAAGGAACCATTGGTCCATTTTGCCATTCTGTACCGAAATTTTTTTTTTCAGTTTCGGCATTCTCGTACTCGTGCTTTCATTCCAGTAGTCGAATAAAAGTTGGCATATGCTTAAAAAACCTGTGGTCAAAACTTATTATCTGTTACTTTAGATTATTCACATCAACTGAAGACTAAATTTGTAACTGCTAGAAACTGTTTTATTTTGTGATACACGCAACTTGCGTTATTTTCTAGTATACGCGATTAAGTGGCTGAAAGTTGTTAGCTGAACGGTTAATATTCTAGCTAAATCTACAAAGATTAGTATCTGACTTTGCTTTACCGATTATGAAGACACATTAGAATAGTCCTGGTATAAGACTGCAACACGTCAACCGTTAATTAGTTTTACAACAGGAAGGAATGCTGACGGAGAAACAATATTCATTGTCGATCGTAACGCTCCAAAGAAATGTTGCAACTTGCAACTCAGCCTGCCTCGCACAACATATAAACTGAGGCGACAAAATTCATGGGATACCTCCTAATATCGTGTTGGACTTCCTTTTGCCCAACGAAGTGCAGCAACTCTACGTGGTATGGACTCAACAAGTCGTTTGAAGTCCCCAGAAGAAATATCGATCCATGCTGCCTCTATAGACGTCCAGAATTGCGAAAGTGTTGCCGGTGCAGGATTCTGTGCACGAACTGACCTCTTGACGATGTCCAATAAATGTTCGATGGGCTTCATGTCGGGCAATCTTGGTGGCCAAATCATTCGCTGGAATTGTCCAGAATGTTCTTCAAACCAATCGCGAACAGTTGTGGCCCAGTGACACGGTGCATTGTCATCCATAAAAAGTCCATCGTTGTTTGGGTACATGAAATTCATGAATGGCTACAAGTGGTCTCCAAGTAGCTGAACACCATTATGGAGCAACCACCAGCTTGCACAGTTCCTTGTTGACAACTTGGGTCCATGGATTCGTGGGGTCTGCGTCACACTCTAACCCTACCATCAGCTCTTATCAACTGAAATCGGGACTCATCTGACCAAGTCACGATTTTCCAGTCGTCTAGGGTCCAACCAATATGGTCACGAGCCCAGGAGAGGCGTTGCAGGCGATCTCGTGCTCTTAGTAAAGGCACTCGAGTCGGTCTTCTGCTGGAATATCCAAGTAAAGCCAAATTTCGTCGCACTGTCCCAACCGACACGTCCGTCGTACGTCCCACATTCATTACTGCGGTTATTTGACGCAGTGTAACTTGTCTATTAACAATGACAATTCTGCACACACGTCGTTGATCTCGGTCATTAAGTACAGGCGGTCGGCCACTGCGTTGTCCATGGTGGGAGGTTATGCTTGAAATTAGGTATTCTAGTCACGCTCTTGACACTGTGGATCTCAGAAAGTTGAATTCCCAAACCATTTCCAAAATGGAATGTCCCCTGCGTCGAGCTCCAACTACCATTACGCGTTCAAAGTCTGTTAATTCCCGTCGTGCGTCCATAGTGACGTTAAAAACCTTTTCACGTGAATCACTTGAAAACAAATGAAAGCCCAACCAATGCACTGCCCATTTATACATTTTGTACGCAATACTACTGCCATCTGTAAATTTGCATATTGCTATTCCATGAATTTTGTCACCTCAGTGTACACTGGAGATCCAAAAAAAACTTGTATAGGCGTGCGTATGCAAATAACAGGGGTATGAAACCAATCAGAGTAACGCGATGCGGTCGGCAGCACCTAATAAAACAACAAGCGACTGGCAAAGTTGCTAGCTCACTTACTGCTGCTAAAATGGCAGGTTATAGATATTTAAAAGAGTTTGAACGTGGTGTTATAGTTGGTGCACGAGAGATGGGACATAGCATCTCCAAGGTAGCGATAAAATTTGGATTTTCGCATACTACCATTTCACGAGTATATCGTGAATATCGGGAATCCGGTAAAACATCAAATATTCGACATAGCTGTGGCCGGAAAAAGATCGTGAACAAACGGGACGAACGACGACTGACGAGAATCATTAAACGTGACAGAAGTGCAACCCTTTCTCAAATTGGCGGAGATTTCAATGCTGGGGCATCAACAAGTGCCAGCGTGCGAACTATTCAACGGACCATCATTGATATGGGCTTTCGGAGCCGAAGGCCCACTCGTGTACCGTTGTTGACTGCACGACACAAAGCTTTACGCCTCGCCAGGGACGGATGCGTACGGGTATGGAGACATCCTCATGAATCCATGGACCCTACATGTCAACAGAGGACTGTTCAAGCTGGTGGAGGCTCTGTCATGGTATGGGGCATTCGCAGTTGGCGTGAAATGGGACCCCTGATACGTCTAGATACGACTCTGACAGGCGACAGATACGTAAGCATCCTTTCCAATTACCTGCAACCATTAATGTCCATTGTGCATTCGGACGTACGTGGACAATTCCAGCAGGACAATGCGACTTCCCACACGTCGAGAATTGCTTCCGAGTGGCTCCAGAAACACTCTTCTGACTTTAGACACTTCCATTGGCCATCAAAATTACCAGGCATGAACATTATTGAGCATATGTGGGATGCCTTACAACGTGCTGTTCAGAAGAGATCTCCACCGTCTCGCACTCCTATGGATTTGTGGACTGCCCTGCAGGATTCGTGGTGTGAATTGCCTCCTGCATACCTTCAGACATTAGTTGAGTCCATGCCACGTCGTCTTGCGGCACTTCTGCGTGCTCGCGGGGGCCCTACATGATATTAGACTGGTGTACCAGTTTTTTTGGCTCTTAAGTGTAGTTCCCGTGAACTTTTAGAAATAAAGTGCCTATGCGCAATACGTTATAAACTTTGTTGGAAATTAGGTTGCACTCTAGCTAAAATAATTTTAAAATTGCGGCCTTTCAAGAGTTACATTATTTAATACATCTGAATTTAATTTTAATGTGTGTGACACACATCAAAAACTTGATAAAAATACCAAATCATATGAAACAATCATTAATCATATTTTTAGCTCAGATATGGTTATTTAAATTTAAGACGTCAATTCGTACAAATTTTAAAGATATATATTTAACACTAGGTTTGAAGTCACCAGCAGTGAAATGTTGCCAAATCTTTAAAATCCTATACTTTGTTCGCCTGCGTTAAGAATTTAACTAATGGGTATTTTAACTTTCAGTACTGCCTCAAAAGTTAAAATTGGAATACGAGTGTTTCATATACCAAATCTCAAAGAAACTATGATTTATGAAATTCTGATTTTCTGGACAATTCTTTCGAACTGTAGGCTAAGGTATCAGTTATGCTCAATTTTGTAATTCGTATAAAACATATATTAAAATTCCATTTCTTTAGTTGTTTTTATTTTCATTCATTTTTACGACAGGAATTTTTCGTCATTGTCATATTGGTCAAAACATTTTTTTTTTTTTTCGTGTTACAAAGAAAAAAATTTGGAATACGCTAAAAATGAGAAAAATTATTTTCAATTTTTACTCAGCCATCAACGCGGTTGTGCATATGCGGAAGAGAGGTATGATTTTTAATTCCTTTTAACTACACATGGTGAAGCATGTTTCAGAAACTAGGCATGCCCGCAGTTAATAAATTCCTGAAATGAGCTTTCAAAATATTAAAGAACAGGACTGTGATGTTATATATGAGTCGAATACAGAAGTCGTTTAAGTGTTACAATAAACGCGGGGTACGCCTGCCACCAGACTTAATTCCAGCACTGTCTGAACTGCCATATCTCCCTCATACAGTATATACCTTACTGATGGTATCCCAAGTCGAAGCCTCGCCTATCAACTCATAGTTAACCCTGAAGGGGTCAGACGAAATTCACTATCTAAACTATGTATACGGTACTACTCAAGTCTTTATATTCTCTCATTGCTTTCTGGCTTGAGAAGTGTCTGAGCCAGGCATCCCCGAACTGGATACCCCGGATGTCCATATTCCCTTTCTCAATGCAGCCAGTGCCACAATTTGGCATCTCGTTGCGTCATTTGGTTAACATGGAGTAAGGGACTGGCAAACAGTTTAAAAGTATAGCGTTTAAAGCAGAGCATGCGCGGACACAGTTTACCATGGGATTATTTTTCCACCCTCATCTATGTTTACGAAACGTTGAAACATCAGTAAAATCACATGACGTAATTCAGACAATCTACCCAGGCATGTCAAACTCGCGGGTCCTGATCCACACCTGTGCGGACCTTTCTTATTGTATCTAAACAAATGGACTGCGGCCCACGTTCACAGTGATCGTAAATTGAACGTGAAAATGGCACGTGGCATACAGTAGCTACTTGAAGTTATAAGTGCACGATAGGAAATGGGTCATTTATAAAGTATGGTGAAGGTTGTTTTAAGCCAAAATATTTCACAAGATTTTAGATATTTGGTAGCGAATATGAGATGTCAGACTTCTGGTAGTATTTTATAAGTCCTTTGAGAGTAAAATTTCGAATTGGACAGAACTCGGGTTGGAGTCAGCACGTAGCCAACACGGAGTGAACTCGTACCGAAAGTAAGTGTTTCGAGTAGAGTTTCTAACGTGGACTGATGTGTAAACAAGAACTGAATGCCGATTGAAAGGGGTTGAAAATTGCGTGTAGCATTGTATTTGCAACTGGCTGAACTAGAAAACAAATGACTTAGGAAAAAATTAACACTATTATTAATTTGGTGGTACTTGATGCAAATATTCAAGATGGATACCAAAGAAATTGCGCCCGTTCGTTTATATGCGGCTTTTCCTTGCTGCACAACTTCAACGAGCTTAACCACACGAATTTAGGTTAATAGAGCTTCTTCAGAATAATGTTTTATGTGTTTTGCTTTCAGCCCCTGTTCATTCACAGCGGCTATGTTTGGAGTAACCTTTCGACCCTGATTCTAATGTTCACCTTGACGACTGACTGCATGACTTGTGTTTACGGCTGCCGCCTATCAAGGGGCGTGTTTGTGTGTGAAGCGATGAAGCGCTACGGTCAGCGCCAGCCTGTGCATCTAAAGCGATATCGCCTCTACGCGCAAAGTTGTTTGCAGCGTTCCTGCCGTATCACTGGAACTATGGCACTTTAAGTGATGACCTCATAATTTTATTGGACGTGACGACACTGTAGCAAAGTCTAATTTACTCCTCTGTCGTAATTTCTCATGAATCCGGTTCCTATATTTTGAGAAACAGCAGTTTGAAAAAGCAATTTTCAGCCATGATGGAGGGCATCCAAATAGTGTCTCCAATGTGGGCAATGTCTTTAAAAAGTGCCATATGCGTCTAGTCTTAGGGCATGTTTTCTTTTCGTAGATAAGCATTCTGGGGGCACGTTTACAAGTTAAGAAAAAAAAGGGGCCAGGTACGTGACCACCTTAAGATAAAGATTATATTAGGATTCTTCAGCCCTCTATTTTATACTTTCCTATTTTGATGTCTTAACAGTGAATGTTTTTTAATTTTCTTATATTGTATGTATTATGTTTGTATTACTTTCAGTTTGTGAGTTTAAAATAAAATTATATATAGTTTTAACAACATAAATCTTACTTTTTTTTTCATTAGGTGGCCTGTTGTGCTCTGTTGATTACATATACGGCCCCCACAGCAGTTAGAGCCTGACAACCCTGGTCTAGCAGTCTACGTTGACGCCTCTCCCCTCCCCCGTCGTGCAAATGCATAAGGAAACAACGTCAGTCCTTGCACGTTGGCCTTTGTCGCTAGCCGGGTGTACCCTGCAAGCCTTGCAGTTACATGAACCACTCCGCTTCAGTCAGCAGCACGTATCATCAGGAAGCGGTGCATCTCATCTCCTGGACGGCCGAGCTTCAGTGTAGTTCACGAGGTAACTGCTGTCGCCGCATCTTTCACTTCTCTGCTGTGTTTGTCAAGGGCGTCGGGGGCCGCCGTGGTGTAGTAGTTAGATTACTTGCCTCTCACCTAGGCGAGCCGGGCTCGATTCCCGGCGGGGCCGCTCCCGGATTTTCGCATTTGGGAATCGTGATGGACGATGCCGCTGTTGGGGGGTTTTCTCGGGGATCTCCCCTGCCCCTTCATTCCGGTGGTGCTTCATACTCACTTCACTTCACCCTCGTCGGCTCTCAAGACGTCGCTGTTAAGAGACGTCCAAATCTCTTCACTCATTTGTCATGGGCGTCTCCTACATTTTCCCCAAGGGGGAAGGGAGACGGGTGGTATTCAGTACATGCAGAGTGCAAGGTTTAAAAATGGATTATACTCAAAATAAATGCAACAAATATTTGTGACAGGTTATATGAATAAATTAGCTGATATTTAACAACATACAATAAAAATTATAGCATTGCGATATGATATTAAATCCGAAAGTAAAAACAATTGACAGACTACATGATGGCAAAATAGGAAGAACTCAGTTACTCCTCCATGCAAGGACTTGCATTTCGGAGTTACGTCACTATTTTTTATTTCACTTAGTCGCGATAATTATAACAAACAGTAATCATTTATGAACAATTGTTGTAGTGCATTTATCTCATTTCATAGAAAAAATTCCGTTTCCAGAGGAAGGCAGCCACTCCCCCCTCCTCAATCGTTTTTCTCCTGCTGATGCCCATGGTGTTGTATTCAGCAGTACACATTCCTTAAGTAGCAATGTGCACCAACGTATTATATTTACTAACATGTCATCGCAGCTAGTTTTTCAGGGCGGGTATCTAAATTTTTGGCACGTTTACGTATATTTCAAACTAATAGTCTCCGTTATATCTTTATAGGGTTGAATATTTACTGCCTGTATTATTCTGTGACTACAGACGAATGATTATAAAAAATAAGATATTCTAATTTGTCTTCCAAAATACTTCCGTAGTGCCATCTTTCAGCCCGCTGTGTATCCTCTGACCACTTGTAAACGTTAACAATGCCTTTGATCTGATGACGCGTCCGTGCATACACCTGCGGAAACTTTCAAACATAAATAAATCCAAGCGCGTCAGATATAAGACTTAATTGTAGAAAATTCACCTGTGCTATGTCTTAACCTTACTTCAGCAGCAACAAACTGAAACGATACACGTTAAAACACTTATGTGTGCGCGCGCGCGCGTCTGTGTGTAGACATATGTATATATATATATATATATAAACTTGCGGACCCGGCAGACGCTGTCCTACCCGAACGTTGGCTTGCCTGCTATTAGCGGTCATATTTTTATTAATGTAAAAAATGAATGTAACAGTCATATTTTTATTAATGCAAAAAAATAAAGTATATTGAAATATATGTTGAATCTTAATACTAAAATAAATAAAGTCTGTTTTGTTTTTATCTCAATGCGAGTTGATGTACAATGTTTTTCGTCAATCCCTGAGGTGTAAAAATGATGAACAAACTTGATGGTTTGCCAACGCGAGAACACGCGACATATAATTGGCCATGTGAGAAGCACGGATTTTCTAGATCCAACACACAAATGGACATTGTTTGGCCTTGTGACTTATTAGTAGTCATTGTGAATGCCAAGCTAATTGGAAATTGCAGGCGTCTGAATGGAATGGGCGAGTCTCAAGGGGTTTCATCACTGCCTGTAATGAAACGCCCCTTTCTGCTAAAAATAATAAAAGCATTATAAAGGCAGTTATTCGCTCAAGAACTGTACGACTTTTGTTTCGTATCTATTTGTTAAACAAGTTTGGAATCTACCTGTACAAACTTGTTATTGCGCATCTATAATAAAATTACACAGTATGTATGCCAGGAACTTACTTCATATCGTCGTCATAAATTGCTATAATATTTCCAGCGACTTAAGTCTTTCTTCAGTAAATTTCAATGAAAATTCTGAATTCATAGTCTTGCATGGGATATAAAATACTAGATAACATAACCGAATTGCATATTGCTTGCTAATAGTTTTATGAACATATAGTATGTATAAGATTTCTGACAGCTCCGAGGTCTCTTTTCATTGTTGTACAATGTCATGGATGCAGAAAAGTCACTTCTAGCGTGCTGACATTCATTACTTTTCTTGTTTGTTCAGTATTCACCATCGTACGCATTGAAATTGATTGACCATCCACCAAGATCATAAGAGTACTTATTATTTTCACTTGGTATTTAATATACATGGTGAGTCGTTAATGTATGTTAACTCGGCGTGAGCGGAACCCTTAGGACAAATAAAAAGGGAAACATACGGGCTAAAGTAATTTGGGTGGTAGAAGCCATGCAACTTTGTGATTGGAAATTTTTTATAAAACGATAATTTGTAGGCTACTTGCAAATAAGCGAAGAAATTCTCATAAAGGCAAATGGTTACAAGGCAGGTTACCACACAAAATGGCATTATGGGGGAATACACCCCTTTATATATTAAATAGGGGTTGGCACCCTTCGATTACTTTGGAACTTTGTAACCTGCGCTTGAAGCAATTTTACATGACATGTTAGTAATCAGCATGAAAAAAGCAATAAAAAAGACAACCTTGGTGGTATCCGCTAATCCCGACCGTTAAAGCAGAAATCACATCTTTAGTTGGATGGCAGATTAATGGTTGTCTGGGAGGTAGGCAGCCTGTACCACTCTCTGTGGTCCAAGACATACCAACTGACAACCTGGTTCATGTTTTTGTCATAATGCAGGTAAATGCCCCCTTAGTAAATGGTGGTAGTGTGGGGTGGTCGTAAATTCCCTAACACCGGTCTAGGGTATCAGTGATTTATTTGGAATGCGAAGAGTTTATATGTTATAGCATATGGCCGAAGTGTGAGTGACCCATATTTATACGAGCACGAATGCGGAACTCTTGTGATTGGCGCACATGCTGCAACATTCAGGGATTAACTTTTATGGTACGGCATGCATCTTGAATACTTTGCCAGAGATTCTCCACATTGTCCACGTCAGCTGCATACACCTGTGCCTTCAAGTGACCCCACAAGTAGAAGTCGACTGTATTTAGGTCCGGTGATCTGGATGGCCAACCCACTGGCCCACCACGGCTAATACATCGCACTGAGTACCACGCATTCATTTACTGCCTTGCTGTGCGACTAAAGTGCGCTGGTGCACCATCGTACATGCACCACATATCGTCTCGTGTAGATTCAGTGGTACATCTTCAAGAAATTGTGGCATGTAGTCACCCAAACGCCGACGAACTGAAGTGAATGCACGTGGAACTGATAAATGTCTAGCTGGAACCTATCATTTCACCATAGGCGAGGTGCGTGTCCGCTGGTTCCTTATTAATCCACTCCGCCATACGTTGTGAAGAACTGTCTGCTGTATGAACTACCACCGCAATGCTAGCAGGCAAACAACTTCGTCACCACTTGGTACGATAACAAGGCCCAATGCAATGGGACACTTGCCCTAGGTAACTTCTCAGCCATCCGCAATCTTATAAACATGTTACCTTACGACAGGGACATTAGAAAGATAGGGTATCAGTTCACACGTCATGTACGGCAGTGGTACAGATGTCTACTCCCCACGCAACCACTTATCTGCTTTCCAACTAAACATGTGATTTCTCAGGAAAAGCTAGGGATTAGCGGATACTTACTAGGGGACCTTTAAATTAATTTTTTTAATGCTGATTACTAACATGTCATGTCAAATTGCTTCAAGTGCAGGGTTACAAAGCTCTAAGTAATTTGAGGGTGCCAGCCCCTATATAATGTATGACGGATGAACTCTCTGTCCCGCCGTTTTGTGTGGTAACCTGCCTAGTAAACTTTTGCGTGTATTCTCATTATCATTGCTTAATTTAATCGCAAGTGGTTTCCAATTTATCGTTGCATAACATATTTCCAATCGAAACATTCCAGGGCCTCTGTCACCCTCATAAATCACTTTATACCCTATGTCGTACACTGAACAGCCAAAAAAACTGGTATAGGCGTGCGTATGCAAATAACAGAGTTATGGAACCAATCAGAGTAACGCGATGCGGTCGGTAGCGCCTATATAAGACTACAAGCATCTGGCAAAGTTGCTAGATCGGATACTGCTGCTACAATGGCAGGTTAACAATATTTAAGTGAGTTTCAACGTGGTGTTATAGTCGGCGCACGAGAGATGGGACATAGCATCTCCGAGGTAGCTATAAAATTTGGATTTTCGCGTACGACCATTTCACGAGTGTACCGTGAATATCTGGAATCCGGTAAAACATCAAATCTTCGACATCGCTGCGGCCGGAAAAAGATCGTGAACGAACGAGACAAGCGACGATTGACGAGAATCATTAAACGTGACAGACGTGCAACCCTTTCTCAAACTGGCGCAGATTCCAATGCCTCCTGAATACCTTCAGACATTAGTCGAACCCATGCCTTATCATCTTGCAGCACTTCTGCGTGCTCGCGAGGGCCCTACACGATATTAGGCAGGTGTACCAGTTTTTTTTGGCTCTTAAGTGTATATGTCTTCCTATTTATTTTTCCTAAGGATTCCACTCATGTTGGATTACGATACATTATCGACTCATCCTGTATACTATATGTTGGTTGTTGCTGTGCATATCTTACCTTTTGTGGCGTTAGTCGTAGACGTTCCAGTAGCTTCCGCTTCAGAATTTCCTATTTGAAAACTATTGCCATCTCCAGTAATATCACAATATTCTGTAATCTGTGTGTTTCTGATATTAAAAGTTGAACTCTTCTTTCTTTTTATTCCTACGAGTTTTGGTTTGCTCGTTCAGAAGCTTAATGGTGTATATATTTGGCTCATTACTGTCATAAGATTAAGAAAACAACTTCTATAAAATATGCATTTGAGAACAAATAGTATTTTTAAATAAACAAGAACGTTTTGCAAAATTGAAATGTAACATTTGGAAACCAACAGTATAACAAACATAATAGAGAGACTGGGTAGTTTTGTCGACAAATACGGGTGAGCAATGAAAAAATTGTGCGACTTTCACATTTCGAGCGAGTGTGAATCGTTTGAATTAAACCTACTAGGAAGAGTGGTCAAATATTGATATGATTAGTTGTTTACTGAAGCCCTCTTCTATCGATTAAAAGATTGCATCTTTGTTCAAATTCGAACAATTAATTTTTCTGAGCATGTGCCGAACCCATCGTTTTGGTCTGAAGTGGAGGGGAAAGGCTAGAGGGTAGAGTAAAATGTGTAGTTTTACTACTAATGGTAACAATTTTACATGAAGATACATTGCTAGGTAATTTCTGTATATCTTTTAACATGAAAAATTATGCTTCTCGAAATGAGTAACATTTTTAAAAATTGTTCCTAACGAAGATCTGCATGATAACTAAAAAATGTATGTCGTACTGAAAACTAAAGTAAGTTTTTTCCATATCTGTAGGACCTTATTCATATATTTTTCTCCCATCACAATATATTTTCAGTATACATACTAAGCAATGCTGATACACTTATCGCACAGTACATAATCCACTTACTGTACATAAGGAACTATTATAATGATTCAAAAAACATATTCTTAAGATTACACAGCTGCGGGCTGTACGTACATAAGTAAATTTATTATCATAAATATTTCAAACAGCTGCGTTTTTTAACACGTAGATAAAATGATAAGTTTTCTATTCATTTTTTAGTGTAAATTTATTTAGGGAGGCTTGACATTTGGCTGCTAATGAAAAGTAACCAGATTAACAACAGGATTAATGGTTAACATTTTAATTGATGGACTCCTCTGTTTGAAAAATCTGTATTTTCAGTCGCCCTTGTTCAGAGACATATTCAGAAATCCTCATAAACTTAGATTTTCTGGCACTCAAAAAGTGCCGATCTGCGAAAATCATTACTTCCCAGTCGGTAAGTTATAATAATCTCAGGTGGACTCCATGTTTTCTACAAAATAAATTTTTGTAAATTATAAAAGAAACCTATATTAAATTTAATAATTGACATCTCATACTTTTTAAAAATAAAATTATCTGATCTTGAGTGCTATTAAAATATTCTTGAGTAATTGTAATTAAAATAAACACCCATTATAGTCCAGTCATTACATATTACGATGACAAGGCAAAATTAACCGCATCCATACGGCATTCTCGCCCCACACTGCGCGCGTGTTATTTTGGATACTTTGTAAATCCGGCATTTAGTGTAATTGTGAAACCATTAAGAGTTAGAAACGAGAAATACATATCCCACATTTCTGCCCTCGAAGGGTGTCCGTTCAGATGTACGCAGCTATAGGCAATGATACTTATTTCAATATTTGATTTCAGAAATGCTTCATTAACTGTGAATCTATTATTTTATTTACTATTCGCTGTAAACCTTGCAGTTACTGTCTGACGGGGTTAACGGCATAGATAAAACGAAGCATTTTTGTCAGAGCCTGATTTAGAATGTCTATGTAAATGAGCTATAGCATAAGTACCGCATATAACTTGTTTATAGGTATTTTTTCGACCCAGCATAATACATTTCGAGTGGTTAAAGGCTTGCGTTTTCATAGAAACAATTATATTAAACCCTTTTAAGAGAATAGAGACGAGTGAGCTATTGTTACAATAATTACTCTTTGATAACTGGAATATAAGATAGCAGTCTAGTAGCATTTCAAGGCATAAGAGAAAACTCGTTCTGAAAACATTCCTTCAAATAAGAATGAGAGTTGCCTTAGACTAGAATTAAAGTATGAATTTACCACGATACACTGAATAAGTCCATCCTCCCCTGCCCACTCCTCCCAATTTAAAACATTACAATAGTTATACACATTGCCGAGAAAGAAGTAGAACACTACGTTTACTCAAGCCTTACTTTAGGTTTTAAATATCACACGCAGTAAACATAGTTTTTTATAAGAAACTAGTGAACCGGCCCGGCTTCGCCCGGTAACAATTTAGTTTTTACAGCGATACTTTGAAAGACAAAAATTGTTACTGTGGGGCATCCTTAAAAGATAAACATATACTATCGCGAACTTTTCTGTAGACCTTTTTGAGATCTACAATTCTGTA
This sequence comes from Clitarchus hookeri, assembly GCA_002778355.1. Taxonomy (NCBI): domain Eukaryota; kingdom Metazoa; phylum Arthropoda; class Insecta; order Phasmatodea; family Phasmatidae; genus Clitarchus; species Clitarchus hookeri. The sequence goes on from NQII01000225.1 coordinate 985,636, forward strand.
GTTCAATAACTTGATGTATATCTTATGGTTTAGTCAGCGCAAGCCATGTAAGGACCCTAAGAGTGGTTTTTTACGACTTGATTACAAACGGTTTGACATTTCCCTACTATGCTTACATTAAATATAAATGCATTATACCACCTTCCTCAAGAAATTCTCTAAATGATGTTGAAAACCGCATCAAAATCCATCAAGTAGTTTAGAATACTAAGCGAATACACAGTGACGCTACTTGCCACCTACGGTATACAGGCTGGTTCGTAGGGTGCGAGTTACCTCTCTGGTGCAGACTACGGGAACCTTGAGTGTTGAATAAGGGGTAAACAATAACGTCTCTCGGTGTGTCAGTTTAAGAAGTTTATATTTCGCTTAAAAGAAAAATACACATATAGACACCTCCACGATGGTTCCCTGCAAGTTGTGAGCCTGAAGGGCGACTTTAAAGTACTCGTGCTAACTGCTGCCGACGTCGTGGGGGGAACACTAGGCGTCGGAGAATGTTCCTTGAGCGACGATGCTGGTATTTAGCTGTATTTGTAGTTCTGGGTGTTCCGGCGGTAGGTTGAGATCCGGTAAGCTGGGCGGCATTTCAGAGGCCTCGGCTCGTTCTTGGTGTTGTGGATACGGCTGTCTTCTTCCTTCTTCTGGAGCTGACCCTTCGGCCTCGATGACGGCTCTCCATGACTGACTCTCCCAGGTTTTCTTTTCGGTGACTTCATGATACGACTGCCTCCGGCGACCTCCCAATCCGACTGACTCTTCTCTCGGCATGGCGCCCCTCGTTGACGCCACCACTCGACTCCCGCTCACGGCATCGAACGAATACTCACTTCGCATCCCGGTGTGGTGCTCCTGCAGAGCCCCCATATGATTGCCGCCTTCCAGCATTGCGTTACAGCTGGTCTACATCACTGACTCTGCCGGGGTCCACTCCCCGACCTCGACTGACTGCTCCACATGAACTCACTCGACTGACTCACTTCGCATCTCTGTGTGGTGCAACTTTCTACCTCCGCCTTGCGGCGAGGCCGCTGAAAGACTAACTTCTTCCTCCACGTGGCAGGACTCTTAACTTCCTCTCGGTGTCCTCCATGTGTCAACTCCGTCAGCGTTTTTCCATGGGTCTCCTCGGAGGGAGGGGGGTAATGGAGGCCCGCGGGCCCGCGGCGATACTGCCAAACACTGTCAGCCCTTTTCTTGGCACCTGTCCATGTTCTCATGTGTTTTCCTCGGTGCATCGGCGATTTGTTAGGTTAACTCGGCATTACCTCGGCACGTGTTAACTGCATTCCCTCCCCCCCCCTCCAACCATCGGGCCGGCCAGGCCCCATGGCACCTGTCCCGCAGCACGTGTCTACTAGGGGCCCTACACTGGGGATACTGGTTTAAGATGGCAGGGGGTGTTACAGCGGCACTTCTAATACTAACAATGTGGCATGCATTAACAGACAGAAAAGGATAAGCGAGTTTGTTTTATACTATTTAGAGATTCTCATTCATGTTTGTTGGTGAAATTTGAGGGAGTGTTTCAGTCAAATTTAGAGTATACGAATGAAATGTACATCAATGTGAGAAGCCAAATGTATATAATAAATCCATGTGTTCTGCCTTCCAGGTAGGTAATGACTCACCGTGTCCCTTATCCTACATCGGAAGTTAATCTTCCCTCCCATGCACCACATACGACCACCTGAGTCCCGCCCACCCCACTCCTGCCATGCTATATAGACAATCCTGTAGAAAGGACAAAGTCATAAGACATTTTCCTTGTATTTCTGTAGATAGCAAGACACATGGGCGTTTTGCAAAGCTTGATTCACGATGAGAAACGAGCACGCAATGAACGAGTACGTTTTAACTTGAAGGTAGGTAGTAATTATTATACGGTATACACATGTACGTGTCGTGTAGGAATTCTTTCGATGTGTTGGCGTGTACGAAATGGCGATATTTTATTTCGCGCGATGTAAGGGAGTGAAGAAATTTGGACGACTTTTAACATCGATGTTTTGAGAGCCGATGAGGGAGAAGTGACAGAAGTATGGAGCAGCGACGGAATGCAAGGGCGGGGGAAACAGCAGATCCCGAGAAAATCCGTCGACCAGCGTTATCGTCCTGCACGATTTCCATATGCGAAAATCCGCAAGTGTCCCGGCTGGGAATTTAACCGGTTCATCTCGGTGGGAGGTGATCAGGCTAAACACTCAGCCACTGAAGTCCCCAAAAATCTAGGTTCATATGTTATCCCACCCTCCCNCCCCCTCTTCTGCCACAACCACACATAATCATAAAAAAAATTTTAAAATCGCAAATAATCGAAAAATTCTAAACATCGAGGAAAAAATAACGTGACCGCCATCACCCTGGTCGACCCCAACACCCTAAGCAACAACCCTACCCCTCACCAATCCCCTTCCTAACCATAAAAAACGAGGAAAATCGCAAAAATTCGAACAATTATTCCAAAACCAAGGAAAATTTACTTTGATGACTCTAACGGCCATGTTGGTTATTGTCGACCTTAACATTGACCTATATGTCCTAAAACTAGAAAAATAAAAATGATGGCAAAAAAAATGTAAAAAACATTGCAGAAAAAATTACATATCTAGTGCGAAAAACAAATTTAAATGTGTGTGACCCTGAGAGTTCGATTCCCATAAATATGACAAAGCATGGGACCGACCCTAACAAGTTTTTATTTACTGTTTAGTCGGCAAACCTCCAACCATGAAAGCCAACCATACCAGCTTAAAATACAAACCGGCCATGCAAGTCAACAACAACCCCAAAACATGCGAACCACCAATACCAACCGGCCATTCCAAATCGTTCAGTCTTACAACCCCCAAGACAAGCCAACCATAACATTTGCTTTTGCCAACTAGTCTTACAGAATGACCATTTTAGCAGATCATAAATGAGGTTCATACCGCAAAACCGTACCAGCTGACAAGGCCAAACAAGCAGATAAGCCAACCATACCGACCATCCATAGCAGCAGACCAGCCAATTATACCGTCCATCCATACTAACCAACGACTGACTCCTGCAGAATGACTCCTGCAGACTAACTCCTGCAGACGGACTCCTGCCGACTAACTCCCCCGACGACTGACTCCTGCTGACTGACTCCTGCAGAAGGAATTATGCCAACTGACTCCTGTAGACTGACTCCTCCTCTTCCTCCTCCTAGACCTCTGAAATCCTCCTCAGAAATTCTCACCAATTCTCAGTAATCCTCCTTCCAATCCTCAGTAATCCTCCTCGCACATCCTCAGCAATATTCTTCACCAATCCTTACTAATCCTCAACAATCCTTCTCACCAATCCTCACCAAACCTCAGAAATCCTCCTAACCAATTCTCATCAATCATACTCACCAATCTTGAGCAACCCAACTCAGCAATCCTCACCAATACTTAGCAATCCTCACAAATCCTCACCAGCCCTTAGCAATCCTCCTCGCCATTCCTCAGAAATCCCTAGTAATATGCTTCAACAATCATCGCAAATACTCACCAATCTTCAGCAATCCTTATTTTTCAAAAATATTGCCCAAAAGTATTCCTCATTTCTCAAAACTCAGCTGACTTTAAACAGCCCGAGAAAGACATAATACTTCAGATTTAACCATTTTTTTACTAGTGGATTTTTCTCCCGCCATTGTTACTTAAACAGACTCTTTAATTTGATTTAATACACCACTGAATTAATAAGTCTTTCAGAAAAGCAGTGGGGTAAGGATCAAGAAATTGAAAGTCCACAACTACGAGTACATAAATTTAGTATCCTATTTTTACGTGCATTCGACTTTGCATTTCTCTGCTATTTGCACAATGTTTTCATTCAATGCAGCACCTTTCCTGAATGTCACCGATGATTAACGATATATCCTTACTGCGCGAGAATTTGTCACCTTTTTGCAAAGCAATCAAATGTCTGAGTATATCAAAAAGTTCATTGAGGTCTTTGGGAAATATGTAGTCGGTGTTCTTGTCGTTTTCTGCATTCTTTACATCGTTTTTTTCAGCAAAGCCAGTGGGTAGATGTGTGAGGACATAGAAAAAAATCGCCACTGTTTTCACCACTACCACTGTCTTCATTGTCGTATCCATGACCCTTCTCTTGCTAAGCAGAGGCATTACTCGATTCTTCATCAGCAACATTAGTCTTAGCAGCTACTGGTGCAACATTATTATTTTCGAATCTTGTTCAGTTCTCGGGTAAGTTTAGCAAGTTTACATTTCATACAAACCGATCGTGTGCCACACTGTATGTGGCTTGTATTGACTATAGTTCCCTCCTCTTCTGTGAACATATTATACAGCTTACAGTTAACAGGAAGAAGCGATGTCGTCACATGTCGTTTCTCAGTAGGAAATGGAAAACTATATTTACAGACCATGGCATATCTGTGTGTGTGTCGTTCTAAAACCATGATGTAAACGTTGAATTGGAAGTGATCACTCTCCTTGTACCGAAGATTATTCGTGCGTATAACTGGCCATGATTATAATGGGGTCTGGAACAATGCCTTAATTATTTAATCGCCAACAGTGCCAATACTGTGACAAAGTTTATGCATTCGACTACAGTGTACAGGTATATGAGAAGAGAGAATGTCAGAATAACCCATCTCGTTTTATTTTTAGCTGCAAAAATTGTCCTAGGCAGATCGCACGAGGTCTCTAAATATAAGTGTTCCATCTCCTACTGAGAGAAGACATGTGATGCCATCACCTCTTATACGCTGCGTAATATGTTCACAGATGACGAGGGAATTATGGTCAATACACGAAACTTAAAGCATGGCCTACAATTGGTTCGTATGGAATGTAAACTTGCTAAACTGACCCATGAACTGAACGAAATTCGAAAATAATAATGTAGTACCAGTAGCAGCGATCACTAATGTTGCCAATGATACTCCTCCTACAAAGGAAAGGACACTCGTTGATGTTTGTGCTGATGAAGAAGCGGGTAATGCCTCTGCTGAACAAGAGAAGGGCCATGGATAAGATAATGACGACAGTGTTGGCAGTGAAAACAGTGGCGATTTTTTTGACGACCTCACACATCTCCCCACCGGCTTTGCTGAAAAATGACGTAAAGAATGCAGAAGAGAGCAAGAACACCGACTACATATTTCCCGAAGACCCCAATGAACTTGTTGATATTCTCAGACATTTGATCGTTTTGCAACAAGGTGGATATTTCTCGCACAATAAGGAGATATCGTCAATCATCGGTGACATTCAATAAAGGGCTGCATTCAATGAAAACCTTGTGCAAATATCAGAGAAATGCAAAGATCGAATGCACGTAAAAGGTAAGGTAGGATACTAAATTTATGTACCCATAGCTGTGGACCTTCAATTTATTGATCCTTACCCCACTGCTTTTCTGAAAGACTTATTAAATCAGTGGTGTATAAAATAGAATTTAAGTAATAATGGTGGGGAAAAAATGCTCTAGTAGGAATACTGTTAAATCTCGGGCTGTTTAAAGTCAGCTGAATTTTATTTGATAAACAAAAGAGTCGAGGAAGAAATATTTCTGAGGAATATTTTTGAGGAATGAGGAATAATTTTGGGCAATGCGTTTGAGGAATGAGGAATATATTTGAGAAATGAGGAATGAGCAATATTTTTGAAGAATGAAGAATATTTTAAGGAATGTTCTTGAGGAAATCAGGAATATTTTTGGATGAGGATTGGTGAGGAGTGTTACTGAGGTTTGCTGATAATAATTGCTGAGGGGGGTTGCAGAGGGTGATGATTGACGATGATTGGTGAGGTGGATTACAGGGGATTGTTGAGGATTGGCGAGGATTGGTGAGGAGAATTGCTGAGGGCTGATGGGGATTTGTGAGAATTGCAGAGGATTGCTGAGGAGGACAGCTGAGGATTTGTGAGGATTGTTGAATAGGATTACTGAGGTTATGTGAGTATTGCTGAGGAGGATTACTGAGGATTGGTGAGGATAGCTGAATATTGGCAAGGAGGATTGCTGGGGATTGGTGAGGATTGTTGAACAGGATTGCTGAGGGTTGATGGGTATTGCTGATGTGGATTTCGAAGTAGGAGAAGGAGGAGGAAGAGGAGGAGTCAGTCGGCAGGAGTATGTCTGCAGGAGTCAGTGGTTGGTTAGTAGGGATTATAGGTATTGTTGGCTCATAATCTTGGTTGTCCTGATCAGCTATTATGGATGGTCGATATGGTTGGCTGATCTGCATGATTGGCCTTGTCAGCTGGTATGATTTTTTGGTATGGACCTTAGTTATGGTCTGCTAGGAATGGTCAGTCTGTATGACTGGTTGGCTGGTAGGCATTAGCAGATGTTATGGTTGGCTTATCTTGATGTTTGTTAGACTGGACGACTGAAATGGCTGTATGGTATGGGTGGTTCGTATGGTTTGGGGGTATTATTGACTGGTATGATCGGTTCGTATTTTAAGCTGGTATTGTTGGCTTGTATGGTTGGAAGCTTGCCGACAAACAACCAATAAAACCTGGCGAGGGTCGGTCCCCTGCTCATCGCAGGAGTAGCTGTGCTCTGACATATTTATGAGAATCGAACCCTCATGGTCAGACACATCCAAGTTTGTTTTTCGCATTAGATGTATAATTGTTTTCCACTGTGGTTTTACGATTTTTTTTTTTTATATTTTGCAGTATTTTAGTTTTTGAATTTAAGATAATTTGGGTTAATATCAAGGATGACAACAACCAACATGGTCGTCGGAGTCATCAATGTAATTTTCCATCAATTTTTAAATGTTATAATTTTTTTAATTTTGCGAATTTTCCCAATTTTTTATGATTTTGATTATGTTTGAAGAGGGGTGGGTTGGTGGTGGTTACAGTGTTGGGGTCAAGCGGGGTGAGAGTTGGTTATGTTATATGTTCCTCCATTTTTAGGCATGTTTGCGATATTTTAGCGATTTTTCTTGTTTTTTATGATTGTGTGGGCGGATGGGGGGGGGGAGTGTTTGTTAGTGTAAGCGGAAGGGGAGGGTAGGGTAATGTTAAATCTACCTTGATTTTTAAATTTTTGTTCAATTTTTATAATTGTGTGGGATGGAGGTAGGGTGATGTAGGTTTACAGGAGCCGGGGGGAGGGGGTCTAACAATATATGTTCCACAAGATTTTTTAGTTTTTTTTTTAACTTTTGTGCTTTTGGAGAAATTTTTTGGTATACAGTATTTTGGACTTTTTGGGTTCAAGGTCATTCAAGGTCGCGGGGACAAAATCATGGACGTGAGGTTACGGTCACTCAGATCCAATATGGTGGTTGGGTGATGTCACAACATGGCGGCCGGTCGGTTTGTTGCATCTACTGCCCCATTACCTAATGCCCGACACATCTACACTACTCGCCTAGGTTGGGAAGCGAGTAGTCTAACCACTACACCACCACTGCATAAGCCAATAGAAGTATAGGTGAAAACTAAAATAAGAAGTAATCTATTGCATTAATTAGAATCTTTTTTCTATTGAAAAATTCCCTTATTTTTCTTTGCTTATTTAAAAAATAATTTAGTAAAATATTAATTCCTTACAAATTGTTACTTTACTAGAATCAAGTTAATTCCTAGTAGTGTGTGATTCGTTGAATATCATATGAATATATGAACAATTCATTTTGTACATTTTCTACGCGGAAGTCTCTTGCGTACACGAAATTGATTGTGAACTAAGCTTAACCGCCGCCATCTTCTGTGGCATCATCTTGCAGCGATCCCAGGTGAGCCAAGTGAAGGGGTCAAACACAATAAAAAACTTTATTATTAACATCCGTATATTTGAAAGATGAAAAATGCATATAAAATAAAGTTTTTACATAATATCTCGGAAACTACTCCAAGCGATTCTCACCTAATTTGGCATATAAGTAATACTATGGGTGCCCATTTTAACATATAAGATTTTAATAAATAAGTAACTTATTTTAAAAAAGGCAATCATATAAATATTTTTGGATGATTTGGTATACTCACACCACAGTTTAACCAATTTCTACCTAACGTAAAATATGCTAGTACATATCATCCTTTTGTCTTCCATTTTGTAAGATAGTGCAACGTGTAAAATTGAAGTTTTTATGTCATATCTCGGAAACAAATAAACCGATAGTTACCAATTGTGGCAGGCCAGTAGTCCTATGTCAGACAATGTAATTGCTAACTTTTAAGTGTGGCGACAATATAATCATTGTAGCTTTCTTTATATGCGATATCTGCAAACCATGTATACAATTTCAACTTAGCTTTGTGTGCTAGCAGTATCTATCATAATCATGAAATATTTTTACAGAGTTTGTTTTGTGCGCCATTTTTTAAAATAGCTCAATACAACATTTAATGTTTTTATTTTATATCTCTAGAGACAATCGATCGATTCTACAAAATTTGGCAAATAAATAGTACAACTCTAGGCCATGTAAATTAGTATGTTTAAATAAGTCAGACACTTATCTTTGAAATGGTGGTGATATAAACATTTTAGCATAGTATGAAACCATGTAACCAATTTCTACCCAACTTTATAGGCTGATAGTATCTAATGCGACAATAATATATGTCTACACAGCACCTCTTTTGTACGCCATACTATAATATAACGCCACACGAAAAAATATAGTTTTTTATGTCGTATATTGGGAAACAATCCAACGATTGATATCAAATTTAGCAACCAAGCAATATGTTTTAAGTCGGTCAGGCACTCATTTGAGAAAATGGCAGCCATACAAATGTTTAGTTTTAATATGTAAAATCTACGAAACCATATAAGAAATTTCAACTCAACTTTGTATGCTGGCAGTATTTTTCCAACCATCAAATACGTCTATACAGAGCCTATTCATTCCCACATTTTGTAAGATTGCACCACATGAAACAAATAAAGTTTTTTTTTGTCATACCTCAGGAAACAATCAACCAATCCCGCCATACTCAGACGACAAGTTATACTTCTATAGTTTTTATAAATCTAAATGTCTATGTAGACACATAATTTCAACCTAACAGTCGGGTAAATATTAAACTTAATATGCCATATGTCCCAGCTAATTTCTACCAAAACTTTTATGCTGGCAGTGCCTATGACAACATCGACTGCGCTTATACATAACTATTTGTCGGCTATTTATGAAGATAGCATCACATGATAAAATGGGGTTTTTATTCCATATCTTGCGGACTAATCAACCTATTCACGCCAAATTTGGCACACTAGTAGTGCTACAGTAGGCAATGTAAACTTATACAGTTTAAGTTACTCACATACTTGATTTTAAATGACTGCCATGAAAATATTCCAGGTTAGTAGACACTGTCATCCTAAATTTTGATTGATTACAACCGAAGTCGATACTCCTTATTCTACCTGCGTAATGCACACCAGATTCCGGTACAAAGGGGTTCAAGGTTCGAGTTCTGGGTAAGGCACATGTGTATTTGTAATAACCTCACAAGTATTTCATATTGTTACAAGACGACTGAAGGGCGTTTCTGAGTTCGCAAGGGATAGAGTTCTTAATAAAAATAAAAACAAAATTTAATTTTTAATTTACGCATACATCTATTACCTACAGCATTAAATATTCTATCTCCACTATTACACTTTTTATTTCTCAGTCAGTGAAATATTGAATGTATATTTCAACTTTAATTAATGAGCTTCTTAAAGTCTCTGTTTGGTTATAGTCAATTAACTTATACTCATAATTAACACACATTCATTCTGTATATTTCCATCATATGTCCTGTATTTCACTCACGCATCCAGTCCAATAGTCCAGCTTGCTAGTCGCACTCTTCACTGCTGTGATTCTCGCAGTCGCAGAATTTTCTTCCGCTGTTCACTTCCTGTGCTACTCGTTGCTCCTCTTGCTCATCATATATCGCTTAACATCGTACAATCGCCCAGACTCCCCACTATCATAAAAACAACAACAGGCTCGGAGACCAGATGCGCTTATATATCAGTCGCCCTGACCATCTCGAAGGTTCAACGCACCCCGAGTCACGCTGAGAGAAACGAGATCAGTACACTAAAAAATTCCTCAGATAAACACAGAAATTCTATCTGCCGAAGGTAAAGAGCACGCGAGCCTTTAAAGGGTTTTCGCGGCGGAATGCCTTCATAACTCAAAACCCTAGTAGAATTATCGTTCACCTGTCAGTCAAACATTCCTTTATGACTTGCCGTCCGATATAATATCACTTCTCTGTCCTCCACACACTCCTCGCTCGCTCAGGCGATGCAAAGCACCGACACATTACAATATGTTTCTAGTTCCACCTGTAATGTTATTTCTGTCAAAAAGACATCAAGGTCTACCTACAGTCTACACTTTTAAGAATTTACTGAAAACTGTCTGTAACAGTGTAGAGGAAATTAGGATCATTAGTTATATCGGCAACTTCTTGTTCAAGTGTGAGGGTTACTTCAACAGCAGAGAAAGTCGTAAATTCAGGGCCGACCACACTTTACTGGAGTCACGAGTGCACGTATTGGTGATAAAGAAGAAAATCGTTTGATTACATACATTGTATCTTGTAGATTTGATAGGTATACAGTCCTCGTTCCTGTAACACAAACTACACTGATAAGTGACCATTACCCATGAGATGGGAGATAACATGAGTGCTTGTAGAAGGCTCGTTGGCAGTTCTCTCGAACTGCGGAGTCCTCACACTCCACAACTTACCTCTGCCAGTACGTCATGGGTAAATGAGGCCAGTTTCATGTAATCGTCGATGTAATCTTTCAAACATCGTGTGGCTATAATATGTTTTAATTGTTAGCATCAACGATTGCGTGAAACCGAAAGTAAAGTGAAATGCATGGAATGAAATGAACTGACGTAAACAAATCACTCAAATGGCAGACCACACAGCAGGAGTGGGTGGTGGTTTATTGGGAATAGCCCGTTAGTTTTCCTACATACAAGAACCAGACTTTAAAAGTTATAATGCATAAATATTAAGTCGGGTTCATATAATTAAATATGTTCGTTGTTTGTTGAGAACGGCGTTTGGCGCTAATATTTTTGCGTCAATGTCAAATTATGTCCGCGTAAATATTTGTGGGCTTAGAATTGTTGATTTGTTTTCGAATTGTAGCGGTTCAATAAGAGATTTTTATATTTCCGGTTTTATTGAAGATTTACTTGGTTTATTTTGAAGAGGAACTGAAGACTTGAGTACGAATCTCTAGAAGCTCGGAAACCTAGCGTAGCACACACGCGCGCGCACACAAACACACACACAAATATATATATATATATATATATATATATATATATATACAGGGTGATTCTAAAATCATGAAACAAACATTGAGGGGTGGTAGAGCTCACTAAAACAAACAATTATTGTATAGGAATATATGGGCGGAAGTGACGCGTTAAGGCACAAACACAAAAATAAAACATGAAATGCAACACATTGTTTATTTACAACGTCGCCGCTAAATGCCTTTTTATAGCAATGTTTATAATAATTGCTCAAAATTGCTACCACCGACAGTAATGCAAGCTTGGTAGCTTCAGTGGCGTGATTGGCGAACAGATTCAAATACGCCAAGTATTTCACGCACTCCACCATTGTCAGCCAATCACGCCATATGTAGAGGTCGCCAAGAATGCGTGACTGTTATGGGATGCGTTTCCAGCAACTGTTTTAAAATTTTCTGCACGGAATCACTCGTTAAGTATGCTGCTAATGAACATTTTACGTTTCCGTTAATGTGTTATGTTTTTTGTTTGTGCCTCAACGTGTCACTTCCGCCCATATATTCCTATACAATAATTGATTGTTTTAGAGAGCTCTACCACCCCTCAATTTTTGTCCCATAATTTTAGAATCATCCTGTTTATATGCAGGTTCTTCGGAAACTAAACGTCCAAACTGTGGGAGGTGATTCCTTATGAAAAATAAAGTAGAAAATATTCAGGACACCATATACCTAAACAGAATGTGAAAATTGTGTTAGAAAACGTATTTTCGCTGAATGCCTTGTAATTTCTGCCAGCGGTAGGGATGGTGGCGATTTACCCACATTACGTCCCAAACGGTTGATTGGGACACGCCCATTTGGCGCGCTATGGAACGGGTACTAGTTAAGGGCATGTTGTTGATGTGCTAACTTATCACTTCCTTAAGCCGAACAGTGCGCACAGACCGAGGACGGCCAGCGTTACGTATGTGTCTCTGCAACATGGAAAACATATGTATCCTTTCTGCTGAGGACTTTGTAGGCGTTGTACAAGGCATTCGGCAAATAATACGTTTTCAAAACCCAATTTTCATACGCTCATATCTCCTCTTTCATATTCTATTTAAGTACATGGTGTCCTTTATATTTTTTACTTTATTTTTCATCACCTCCCATAGTTTGGGCGTTTAATTTCCAAACATCATATATATAAATATATATATATATATATATATATATATATACTATACAGGTATACGCTGTCCTACATATTAATTTACTTTATTTTTCATAAATAATTACCTCCCATAGTTAGGGCGTTTAATTTTCAAACAATATATATATATATGACTATATATACATATCTCTGTAATGGGTAGCCTCACAAAATTTACACATATTTCTAAATATTCTACACATATGCGTGCGCATAAAATTCTTGAAATAACTGCTACATTCATACACCGAAAATTTGATGAATACGTTATTGCCGCCATGTTTTCTGTCCCAAAATATATGTTTAATCGTATAATGTTAATTTATTAGTACTTTTTTCATTTTCTTATCAAAAGTCTCAGAAAGATAAATGCAGCACGTCTCTCCTTCGCCACTAATTCAGACATACTTGACACGCCAACGTTCTACGCCCTAACACGAAAAAATTAATGCGCCTGTCAGTATCTGTACGGCAAATTTTATCAATCGTACATGTTCAAATACGATGCGACGCAAATTTATTTGTCATTCCTCAACAAACCAACAGCGGTCGGAACGCTTGTTTTAATAACACTTATAATTTTGTGTGCGTTCGAACATCAATATTGACGAAAATTTGTTCGTGCGTACACAGCACACTACGTAAATTATTACTGGTGTGGGCCGGTCTTTAGGCAGACGTCGGGCATTCGTCACATACAAAATGATGCTTTCAATATATTCTATTATAACTTCAGGTGGGCAATATAAGTCTTGTTATATTTCAATTATACATTATTTACGTAAAATGCGTTTACGAAGTTGGCAAAAAAGGAATTGTTAAAACAGTTCTTTGTTTGTGATCAGATGCTAAGTAAATTTACTTTCTTCACTCGCTGTGGGCCAGTTACTTCCCTGCAACATTCAAGCGTAATTTTATTGTGCTCGTTAAACTTACAGATGTACACTGAAGAGCCAAAAAAACTGATAAACCTGCCTAACATCGTGTAGGGCCCCCGCGAGCACACAATAGTGCCGCAAGACAAAGTGGCATGGACTCGACTAATGTCTGAAGGTATGCAGGAGGCAATTCACGCCATGAATCCTGCAGGGCAGTCCACAAATCCATAGGAGTGCGAGGCGGTGGAGATCTCTTCTGAACAGCACGTTGCAAGGCATCCCAGATATGCTCAATAATGTTCATGTCTGGTGATTTAGGTCGCCAATGGAAGTGTCTAAAGCCAGAAGAGTGTTCCTGGAGCCACTCGGTAGCAACTCTTGCCGTGTGGGGTGTCGCATTCTCCTGCTGGAATTGTCCACGTCCGTCGGAATGCACAATGGACATGAATGGGTGCAGGTGATCGGACAGGATGCTTACGTATCTGTCACCTGTCAGAGTCGTATCTAGACGTATCAGGGGTCACATTTCACGCCAACTGCACACGTCCCATACCATGACAGAGCCTCCTCCAGCTTGAACAGTCGTCTGTTGACATGTAGGGTCCATGGATTCACGAGGATGTCTCAATACCCGTACACGTCGATCCGCCCGATACAATTGGAAACGAGACTCGTCAGACCAGGCAACGTGTTTCCAGTCATTAACAGTCCAATGGCGGTGTTGGTGGGTCCAGGCGAGGCGTGAAGCACGTACGTAAAGCGGTACACGAGTGGGCCTTCGGCTCCGAAATCCCATATCAATGATGGTCCGTTGAATAGTTCGCACGCTGGCACTTGTTGATGCCCCAGCATTGAAATCTGCGCCAATTTGAGAAAGGGTTGCACGTCTGTCACGTTTAATGATTCTCGCCAGTCGTCGTTTATCGCGTTCGTTCACGATGCTACAATGGCATGTCTGCTATTGTAGCAACAGTAACCGATCTAGCAACTTCGCCAGACGCTTGTTGTCTTATACAGGCGCTGCCAACCGCATCACGTTACTCTGATTGGTTCCATGCCTCTGTTATTTGCATACGCACGCCTATACCAGTTTTTTTTGGCTCTCCAGTGTATTAAAGTCACTGGCGCTTGGTGAAAATGATTAGAGATGGGGTTCACATTATATTAAAAATTAAAAAGAGATGATCTCTATGGTACCTCTTACTGGTACCAACTGCCTCTTAGAGCAGTGATGGGGCGTAGGGAGGTGAGAAGTTTAGATCTAGGTTCATTCTTAATACAATCGTGCATTTTTAAGAAGTTAACAAACACTGTTTTACGTCACCACATAACCAAACCAAAAGCCAACGAAGTAGAAACGTCGCTTATTCGATTGACCTATTTTTATAAACGGTTTTGTTTAACAGTTTTTCAGACAGAAGTTTACATAATTTATTTTGTGGTCTATAAAAAAAAAACATTTCATCAATAGGTTTTATGTAGTTCAAGCCATGTCTAACAGTTAACCATTTGACAATCGGAAACAAATAACCATTTTGATTTGGTATTTTAAACCCTATAGTAAACAAAATATTGGATATTTTCTTTACAATAAGTCAGAAAATAAATTTTAAAATTTATAAATTCTACAACTTAAAATACATAATATGCAATTCTTAATAACCTAAAGAAATAAAATAATATAGAATTCACCGATGGCCAGTAACATTTTACACTAATTTTCTTTCAGTTATAGGTTTAAAGTGTTGCAGTGCGACTTACAATTTCGTTTAATGTGTTCGGTTCGCACTCCACTATTAACTTGCCCAGAAATTTTAGAGGTTGCAAAATACACTGAAGAGCCAAAAAATCTGGTGCACCTGCTTAATGTCGTGTAGGCTCCCCCGCCCCCCTCGCCGAGCTCGCAGAAGCGCCACAAGTGGCATGGACTCGACTTATGTCTGAAGGTATGCAGGAGGCAATTCACACCATGAATCCTGCAGGGGATAGTCCACAAATCCAATCTGCGCCAATTTGAGAAAGGGTTGCACGTCTGTCACGTTTAATGATTCTCGTCAGTCGTCGTTTGTCCCGTTCTTTCGCGATCTTTTTCCGGCCGCAGCGATGTCGAAGATGTGATGTTTTACCAGATTCCCGATACTCACGGTACACTCGTGAAATGGTCGTACGCGAACATCCAAATTTTATCGCTACCTTGGAGATGCTATGTCCCATTTCTCATGTGCCGACTATAACACCACGTTCAAACTCGCTTAAATCTTGATAACCTGCCATTGTAGCAGTAGTAACCGATATAGCTGCCGACCACATCTCGTTACTCTGATTGGTTCCATACCTCTGTTATTTTCATACGCACATCTATACTAGTTTTTTGGGCACTTTAGTGTAGTAGTGCAGGTATGCAGAGGAGATTCAAATTTACTGCAAAGTGCGTTCTTCACTAGCATTTGGCTAGTGGCAGAAACCATCAGTATGAATCTCTGAGCTCAAACTCCCTGAGTTAAATATCTTTATTTCTTAAAAACTTGTCATCTTATAAATGGGCGTAGAGCATTTCCAACATTAAGAATTATGTGTATTGTACATTTGTTCGCTACTCTAACAACAATGAAGTAGCAGAGTTCACCGTATCATACATTTCCCATCCTACATCATAAAGAAAATATTTTATTTAATAAAAAAAGTAATTATACTGATTTATGTCCATTCCCTTTTACGGACGGTAAAACATCGATATTGTTTGGTTACGGACCATAAAACATCAATATTGTTTGGTTACGGACCATAAAATATCGATATTGTTTGGTTTACCAGAGTATGCTTAGATTTTGCTATAGTTGCGGCAAATACATCTTAGGCAATATTTTTGCACAGAAAAATTAATGATAAACATGTGCTCCATTAATGGCATGTTTGTTTTGGCAGATGCAGGAGACGCTGGTACTCCTGGTTGCCACACTGCTATATGCAGCCAACGTGACGACCACTAAGCAGCAAGGTGACTGCAAAGCGTGCTCCATCACTGGTATATTTGTTTTGGCAGATGCAGGAGACGCTGGCACTCCTGGTTGCCACACTGCTATATGCAGCCAACGTGACGACCACTAAGCAGCAAGGTGACTGCAAAGCGTGCTCCATCACTGGCATGTTTGTTTTGGCAGATGCAGGAGACGCTGGCACTCCTGGTTGCCACACTGGTATATGCAGCCAACGTGACGACCACTAAGCAGCAAGGTGACTGCAAAGCGTGCTCCATCATTGGTATGTTTGTTTTGGCAGATGCAGGAGACGCTTGCACTCCTGGTTGCCACACTGGTATATGCAGCCATCGTGACGACCACTAAGCAGCAAGGTGACTGCAAAGCGTGCTCCATCACTGGTAAATTGGTTTTGGCAGATGCAGGAGACGCTGGCACTCCTGGTTGCCACACTGGTATATGCAGCCAACATGACGAGCACTAAGCAAAAAGGTGACTGTGTAGCGTGCTCCATCACTGGTATATTTGTTTTGGCAGATGCAGGAGATGCTGGCACTCCTGGTTGCCACACTGGTATATGCAGCCAACGTGACGACCACTAAGCACCAAGGTGACTGCAATGCATGCTCCATCACTGGTATATTTGTTTTGGCAGATGCAGGAGACGCTTGCACTCCTGGTTGCCACACTGGTATATGTAGCCAATGTGACGACCACTAAGCAGCAAGGTGACTGCAATGCGTGCTCCATCACTGGTATATTTGTTTTGGCAGATGCAGGAGATGCTGGCACTCCTGGTTGCCACACTGGTATATGCAGCCAATGTGACGAGCACTAAGCAGCAAGGTGACTGCAATGCGTGCTCCATCACTGGTATGTTTTTTTTTGGCAGATGCAGGAGACGCTGGCACTCCTGGTTGCCACACTGGTATATGCAGCCAACGTGACGACCACTAAGCAGCAAGGTGACTGCGATGCGCGGGCGTGCACAGCTGCGGATGATGTCTACGACTTCGTCATTGTTGGCGCCGGATCCACGGGCAGTGTGGTTAGCAGCCGTCTATCGGAGAACCCAAACTGGAAAATAGCTGTGCTTGAGGCAGGAGGTGAAGAACCGTACTGGACAGATGTTCCTGCTTTATCGTCCCTTGGTGTCGGCAGTGATGCTGACTGGAAATATAAGAGTCAGTCGCAAAGACACTCGTGTATTAACGGATGTTCATTACCTGCCGGGAAATGTTTGGGTGGTACGAGTACTATGGGGGACATGTTATATTCTCGAGGTAGTGTCTGGGATTTTAACTACTGGAGGTATTTGGGGAATTATGGCTGGGGATACAGTGATGTTAGTAACTATTTCGAAAGATATCTAAGAAGTTTTACAAAAGTTAACAAAATAGTCTATGAATCACTGGAAAATTTTCCGTATGTAGATGAGAACATTACTATACTTTTTAAAGCATTTTTAGAGTTGGGTTTTAAAAACATCAGTAGCATTGAGCCTAAGCAAGGAGTGAGTGTCGCAAAAACTATATTTAAAAATGGAAATCGTGCAAGTTCTTACAAAGCTTTTTTAAAACCAGTTTTACGAAGCAGGCAAAACTTAAAATTAATTGCCTACTCGACTGTAACACGGATTCTTCTTGACTCAAAACGAAAGATGGTTTATGGTGTTGAATATGCCACACAGACCGGGAAAATACGTAAGTTGTTCGCTACGAAAGAAGTTATTTTGTGCGCTGGTGCTGTCGGCTCTCCAAAAATACTTATGTTGTCAGGCATTGGTCCCCGAAAAGTCTTAGAATCCCTTAACATTCCAGTGATTCAAGAATTAATGGTTGGGTACAACTTGCAAGATCATGTCTCTTTCGGTGGTTTCTTGATTTTCTTAAATGGAACTGCTCAAATGCCAAGTTCAGAAGAAAAGTACAGGCATTTACTTGAATATTTGAGGACAAGAAATGGCCCATTTGTAGGGACAGGTCCACTTCAGCTGGTTGCGTATATGAAGTCCAGGTTTGTTAATGCTCACCCTTTTGTAAATATTCCTGACATTTTATTCCGTTTCGTTCCAGATACTCGTAAAGAAGAGCCGTGCTGTTTTTATAAAAGAATTTATGTGCGACCAACTGTTTTGCAACCTCAAAGCAGAGGTAGAGTATTAATCAACAGTACAGATCCTTTTCAGCCACCAGTGATTCTTCTGAACTACTTAAAACACAAGCTTGATGAACTCATTCTCCTAGAAGGTGTATATTTTGTTCAGAAGCATCTGATGAAAAGTGGAATTTTGCAACGTGCTGGATATACAATACAATGGGAACTAATCAGAGAGTGTCAGCATCTTAAGCCGCATACTATTACTTATTGGCGGTGCATGATCAAAGCAACTACTGTCAGTGGTTATAACATGGTGGGCACTTGCTCCATGGGACCACCTTCTAACTCGTTTTCCGTAGTTGATCCTCAACTTCGAGTTTACGGTTTATGGAACCTTCGAGTCGCTGATGCGTCAGTTATACCACACATTATGACAGGTGGAACTGGTGCTTCGTGCCTAATGATCGGAGAAAAAGTTTCTGACCTTATTAAATTCAGGTGGCTTTCAAATAATATTTACAAAGTTTTTCGCAGTTAGTACCTAGAAGGAACTTTGCAGAAATATTACGGCATTCTAGCAACTACAAGCTTTAGACCTACACGTTATAACTGATTAACTATGCCAATTATCAATGATGTATTAACGATACATCATATTTTTCAGCGAGCAAATAAACGTACCAGCTTTAATTTATAGCTGCTGTTTTTCATTAATTTTACACCAAAAATGAATATTGTACAAGATAGCGTTAAGCTACAAACTTCTGATATTGTGGTTCTAAGGAGTGGAGTGTGAGCGACACCAAGATAGGTTTTTTATTGGATGCAAAATTCACTAATCATGCAGAGAATAATAGTGTCAGCACAGCACTGCAACCACTTATGTAGAGAGTAGGCTATGTGTAATAGTTGTTTTATATCGAAAGTCAATTTTTTTTTTTTTTTTTTTTTTTTAGTAAAATAGTATGATAGTAAAATAGTTCCTGTTTGAAAACTGTTTTTTTTCTCGTGAATGTGTTGTTTTATTTTATTGACGACTCCTTCAATTCATCTCGATTGATTTCCCACAGTACATAACTCTACAAGTCACATAAAACGTGAATGATCATCAAGGAATATGTAACTTTTAAAAGTTACCTACATATCTGCAAATAAGGACATAACTTAAGTACTGAACTCCGAGGAAAGCGAGGGCTCTGGCTGAATCACTTGCGTCGTATTATGGCAAGAAAAAGTAGTGACCGCTTTATTTCAACGTGGGTTGTACTCGTGCCATTGCTGACATTCTCTGAAAACGCACTATCGTACTTTACATAAAAGAGTTTGTGGGGTCAAACCATGCAGTCTGTCTTGGGGATGTTTCCTTGGAGTGGATTTTATACTCAGTTTCAGGCAGACGTCCATTAATATGACCCCTCCCATATCTTCGCACTCTATAGTAGCTAAAAATGAGCGGTTCAAACACAGATTCATAACAGGAACACAGGGACACCGAACATTACCAGGCAAAATACGGCGCTTTTTTCCCGTTTTTCTCTAGAAATATCCCTTTCCCCCCACCGCCCAAAAGGCAAAAGTTCCCCTCACCCCCCAAAAGGCAAAAGTTCACCTTTTCCTTAAAAATTTCCCAAATTTCCCAAAATTTTTCCCAAAATCCAAAATCAAAATTTTACAAAAATATGTTTATTACGCTAAAATATGCAGGAATGACTCCTTTTTGGGCTATGAGGGGTTGAGAGGTTTTCTCTTAGTCTACTCTAAATCCCTGCCATGATACCGATGATACACTTCACGCTCTTGCATGCAAAGCTGGGAGGGTTATCTCAGAGACTTCTTACAATCAATTATCATTTTAGTCCTTCCTACTAGATGATATACTTCATGCTATTGCATGCCAAGCTGGGAGGGTTATCTCAGATTCTTCCCAAATTCGATTACAATTTCATTCCATCCTACGAGATGATATACTTCACGCTCATGCATGCCGAGCTGGGGAGGGTTATCTCAGAGTCTTCTCAAATTCGATTATCATTTAAGTCATTCCTACTAAATTATATACATCACATGCTTACATTCCAAGCTGGAACAGTTATCTCAGAGTCTTCCCAAATTTCATTATCATTTAAGTGCTTCCTACGAGAAGATATACTTCACACTCTTCCATGCCAAGCACGGAGGGTTATCTCAGAGTATTCCAAAATTCGATTATAATGTTAATTCATCCTACGAAATGATATACTTCATGCTCCTGCATACCGAGCTGGGAAGGTTATCTCAGAGTCTTCCCAAATTCGATTATCATTTAAGTAATTCCTACTAGATGATAAACATCACGTGCTCACATTCCAAGCTGGGAGGGTTATCTCAGAGTCTTCCCAAAATCGATTATTATTAGAGTCCTCCATAAACCATGCTCTTCAGAGACGCCCACCACGACACCATGACATAGCCTCGGGCATGACCTCACAATGTGGAGGAGTGACTCATTTTTGGGCAATGAGGGATTGAGGGGTTTTCTCCGAGTCTACCAAAATCCCTGCCACAATGTCTCGACTGGTCCATGCTAGAGGGTTTTCTCCGAGTCTTCCCAAATTTTCTCAGAGTCTTCCCGTCACGCTCTCGCATTCAACAGCCGTGAAGTGGAGGATAGATGGCGACGCGCTTCTTGGGTGCCGTGGTGAAGCGATGGATAGACATAGACTAAGGTGGCTCCCTAAGACGAAGCCCCATGTCCCAGCATTTACGTCCTTAGCATCAGACAATGCGTGATTTTCGGAAATATTGTTTTGCTAAAACGCCCCGGGCATTGGCAAAGTCCTCGAGAAATTTTTTTTCGACACCGATAGCCGCAGGCAACGAGTAATTTTTCACGGAGGATATGCGCGGCCTCGCCGAGAAGTACGTTTTAACGCTCGGCGACACACATTCTCACCTTCGCCTCTGCCCAGCGCCAGTTTCGGGAATATATATTTAATAGTTAAAGTAATATTCATACATGATGAGGCCACAGTTAGGTTATGCGCGACATCGACGACTCGCCAAGAAATACGTTTTACACACCATCGCCCCAGCCCGACGTAAGTCTCGGAAATATTAAAAAAAATATTAAAGCAGTATAATTAATATTATTAGTTTTGCATCAGCCAGGCTCTGTTCCACACCAACTACTCCCCAGAAATACGTTTTGCATATGCTGTACGCTCACGACAACAGTCAGTCAGCCAGTACGCAAAAAAAAAATTCATGCACGCAATTACACACACACGTTCACCTGACCATGTCTGAACTCGGTCTTGCGCCCATGTCGCTTAACGATATATTAATTGATATAATGCTTAGTGTAACTACTTTATACGATTTTGTAGCCGGTTACTCTCGAAAATGTTACGTCATCGACAGTCTAGCTTTTGCATTTCGACGGGGTGCCGAGGTGGTATAGTGGCCAGACGACATGTCATACTTCACTCTCGCTAGCTAGCATATCTAGTTTGCTGCACTGCCATACAGCTGCAAGTTTTTTCTCCACAGTTCCTTGAAAGCTTTATACTATAGCTTCCCTTCGAGGCAAAACACTTTAACAATAAACCCGACTTCTCTCCAACGCTACACAGCATTTTACATCTCTCATTACGGCGTGTGTTGCTACTTTTACTAAAGATCTTACCACAATAGCAACATTGTTACCTACATGTTTGTTGTTCACATGAAGGTCAGAAGTGGTTGATGTAGTTGTACCAATACTTCGTACAGCAGAAACCTGATAGTCACAAGTTTGTAACGCTGTCAATATAATTTGTTGCTTAGTATGTAGAGGAAAAAGGTTTTTTACACTTTTTCATAAATAAGTTTAAACTATCTGTACGAGTGAATACACCTTGACACATATCACATCGATAGCTTGTGCGACGAGGATTCAGATTACATTTATTCTTTATATGTATCTTCACATTGTAGGCATATGAAAATGCAATGTTACAGTAGTGGCATGGATGACTAGGAGATGTGACTGATCCGCCCATTGTTTCCTCGGTAAGGTATGATGACTTTAACGATGCTGATGGTTCTAATTTTTCTTACGCAGGTATCTTCCCATCAAAGGTTTCCTTTAATCTTAGCAAATGCTGATTGACATGTAGAGGAAGGAGAGCTTTGCATGTTGCGCTATGCCTTTTTAAGCTATCGAAAATACAATTTTCACTTTTCACATGATAACATAATGCATTTCATATTTTGTTGTCAGCCAGTCTCGTGTCGACGAGCATGGTAACTTTCAGAAAAAGTCTTCTTACACTAGCAACACAAATAACTTTCCCGATTATTTCCCATAATAGAGAAACATCGCTGTTCACTCTTCAAAGTCTGAATAGCAACTGAGATAGTCAGTAGTAGTGATGTCTCTCTTGCATGAATAATTGTTCGCGAGCCTCATGTAACATGTTAGACCTCTTTATCCTTGTGTGTGTTTGGGTGTGTTCTTTATGATAGCTGACGGCTTCGTCAGTGACGAGACTCTTTCGAGGGTCTCATGTAACGTGTTAGGTATCTTTATCCTTGTGTGCTGCAGTGTTCTCGTTGACGCGAATGATGTCTATATTATGAGTAGATGATGAATATATTACTATTTTTGGTAGCTGTATCTTAAAATGGTTCGGAAATTATAATCTACTATGCTTAGAGGTAAGCTCAGGATGCAATTGTCCATGTCGTAATTTTTTTTATTGTTGAGGGTGATACATATTTTATAAATATGATAGCAGTATCATCAACGGTCAGAAATTACGACCAACTATGCTTATAAGTACGCCTAGGGTATAAATGGCCCTTTGATAATTTTCGTTGCTGGAGGGTGATGTGTATGTTACAAATTTGTCGCCTATAACTTAAATGGTTCGGGAATTACGGTCAACTATTCTTATAAGATCGCATAAGGCTTAAATTATCATGTGAGAGTTTACATTGACAGCGGCAATGTCTATGTATGCTAGAACGTGAAGTCTGGTGAGTCGTCTAAACCACTGCACGCACCGCAGTCGTGGGATATAAGAGAGTGAAGTTTGACATGTCGTCTCGCAACTCTACCACCTCGGCACCCCGTCGAAATGCAAAAGCTAGACTGTCGATGACGTAACATTTTCGATAGTAACCGGCTACAAAATCGTATAAAGTAGTTACACTAAGCATTATATCAATTAATATATCGTTAAGCGACATGGGCGCAAGACCGAGTTCAGACATGGTCAGGTGAACGTGTGTATGTAATTGTGTGCATGAATTTTTTTTTTGAGTACTGGCTGACTGACTGTTGTCGTGAGCGTACAGCATATGCAAAACGTATTTCTGGGGAGTAGTTGGTGTGGAACAGAGCCTGGCTGATGCAAAACTAATAATATTAATTATACTGCTTTAATATTTTTTTTAATATTTCCGAGACTTACGTCGGGCAGGGGCTATGTTGTGTAAAACATATTTCTTGGCGATTCGTCAACGTCGCGCATAGACTGGCTGTAGTGTCATCATAATAAGAATATTTCTTTTACTATTTTTAATATATATTTCCGAAGTTCGCGCCGGGCTGGGGCGATGGAGAGAGTGTGTGTCGCCGAGCGGTAAGACGTATTTCTCGGCGGAGCCGCGCACATCCTGTGTGGAAAATCACTCGTTTCCTTGGGCTATGGGTGTCGAAAAAAAATTTCTCGAGGACATTACCAATGCCCGGGGCGTTTTAGCAAAACAATATTTCTGAAAATCACGCATTGTCTGTGGCTAAGGACGTCGATGCTGGGACATGGGGCTTCGTCTTAGGGAGCCACCTTAGTCTATGTCTATCCATCGCTTCACCGCGGCACCCAAGAAGCGCGTCGCCATCTATCCTCCACTTCACGGCTGTTGAATGCGAGAGCGTGACGGGAAGACTCTGAGAAAATTTGGGAAGACTCGGAGAAAACCCTCTAGCATGGACCAGTCGAGACATTGTGGCAGGGATTTTGGTAGACTCGGAGAAAACCCCTCAATCCCTCATTGCCCAAAAATGAGTCACTCCTCCACATTTTTGGGTCATGCCCGAGGCTACGTCATGGTGTCGTGGTGGGCGTCTCTGAAGAGCGTGGTTTATGGAGGACTTAAATGATTATCGAATTTGGGGAAGACTCCGAGATTACCCTTCCGGCTTGGCATGGAAGACCGTGAAGTATATTATCGGCACAATGGCAGGGATTTTGGGTAGACTAGGAGAATACCCCTCAACCCCTCATGACCCAAAAATAAGTCATTCCTCCATATTGTGGAGTCATCGACACATTTTTGGGAAATTTTGGATTTTTAGGAAAATTTTGGGGAAATTTGGGAAATTTTTAGGGAAAAAGCGAACTTTGGACGTATTTTGGGGGGGGAAAGGAATTTTTCTAGAGAAAAACGGGAAAAAAGCGCCGGGATTTGCTTGGTAACGTTCGGTGTCCCTGTGTCCTTGACATGAATCTGTGTTTGAACCGCTCATTTCTAATTACTCTCTTTATATTCTAATCCTAGTGTCACTACTCAAGGGTGACATTGTATGGGGCCCTAAGATGGATCTATGACCGAACGAAGATCGTGAAAAACGAGATTACCCTGAGAAAATCCTTCGGTCACTGGCAAAGCCCACGCTTTTCCCGCTCAACCACCGTTCAACTGTGAATAAATATTTGTACAGATTGAGGTTCGTCTTCCAGGCAAAAGTATCACTTAATGTTACCAGTTACAGGTTTATCCATACTTAAGGAAGAGGGTCAAGTTTAATGGCTTTGGCTAAACAATTGCATTGGGTGTAAACCAGCGCTCACCAAAAACTATAAAAATGAAGTTATCGCGTGACTACCTGAAGCAAATGTTGCTTATGTCAGCTACATTTAACCTTGAAATAGCCGCTATTACTGAGGAGACAGTGCCGAAATTATCACACCTCGTATTCACCCGTTAAATGAATACCCGTAATTGTAACTACAAAAATTACTCTACGTATGATAATGCAAAGATAGAAAACAGAGCATTCGGCCAGTGTGTACTGAGTGAAGGTCGCTGTAATAAGTAGAGTACCTACTGCATATGAGCTTCGAGAGAATCATTGGCCACTTTAAGCTGTGCTGTCAGTTTTGTTCGCCTTTTGCTGGTCTACGACAGATATCACCACATAATGGCCTGCCTCTAGTAGCTTTCCTTTGCCATTTCTTCGGCGTGACACTGTTATCGAATTAAAACTCTCCGTAGTCTACTTTGAAGTACTATGTAATACTATGTAATATGTCTGTTTCACTAGACTGTAAAAAATAGGCATATTTATATTCAACAAAGGAACGGTAATATAAAAACGTTTACTATCAAATAAAATTACGTGTATTTTCAATGCTGGATTGGTATTGCGTTGCGTCACAGGAATTTTATGATGTAACGTTCGTAAAAGAAGTTTATTTGATGTTGTATTGTTCGTAAAAGAAGTTTGCAGAAAGTGCTGGTAAGCAACAATATTTTAGGATTCGAGAGGAGTTGATTTGAGAGATTTGGGCGACTCTTAACAACGAGCTGGACAGTCCGATGTCAGAACTCTATTGTCTCGAAACTACACATGAACAGACCGCGCTTTATAGCAGAGCATTGTCATGCCGAAACACATAGGTTTTTTTCTCCTAACTGGTCTTCCACTATAGACAACACGCAGGTGGTCAAAAAATGTCATTAAGCCGGCACTACACGATACCTAATTTCTGCTAACTTCTGTTATACCCATAGGCACAGCAGAAGGCATAAAAGATTCTGCAGCAGAAGAGAAGAAAGAATGCATCAGTTCAAACCTACACATTACCAAAAATGCTAAACGAAAACTGCTAATGGAAGGCAAAACAACTCACAAATGGCAGACTTTCTACAGTTGGCAGGGGTACAAATGCAATCAAATCTTATCTGTAGGCCCATTATGGTGCATCCAAAAATTACGAGGATTGTTTTTTTCTGAAGACTACATTTGTTTAAGTTTCTGGGTACGAGTATTACTCATGTATGTAAAATTATATGAGTAACGACACAGCTTCTTCAAGGAAAACGAGGCGTTCACACATTCTGTATGACACAATTTACGCCACTCGTTAAAATATAAGCAAATTATTTAAGTATTTTGCTATAGCAAGCATAGTAATAAATCCTGTGTTTTCCGTAGTTATACAAGCTTTTAAGGTTAGAAGGCCAAAAGAAGACCAAAATATCACAATATTAAAAATAAGGCTTTTATGCGTGTCTGTTAAAATTACGTAGGATGTACAGCTTAAATTATTTAATTTAAAAACCAATCGATTTTATTAGCAAACAACCACAACCAGTCGACTGCACTGTGCAGTTACGTGCATTATATTGCGGCAAACAGACTCTATAAAAAGTATAAATATACGTGTTTTAACAAGAATGTAAGTCATAAACAGCAATAACATATTACATAAAACAACAAAGCAAAATTTCGTTCTGCGACGGAGATTTAAACTACAAAATCTGAAACTAATAGCGCGGGAAAACATAACAAACCACTGAGTTCTTCTTATGTGCATTGAAATGGTATACACATATATTAATCAACAGTTTTCACGTATTTTTAAAGTGTTTTTTAATATTTTATTATGACCGTGTGAGTTATTTGAAATGATTCTCGTTACTTATAATTAGACTAAATTTATATTTTCACATAAATAAATTTTACAGAAACTGTAGTACTTTTATAAACGGCCATATGTGGCTTGAGGTTTTACTTGGGCATCCGCCATCTTGTTTGTCGTAACTCTGTTGGTATAGCACAAAATTATAACATATTATATTACCGTTTCAAGCATATGAAGCCACCTTTGCTGAATTTCACCGTGGTCACTATAAAGGCCAGTATAAAGTGTTCACCTGACATTCGCCACACCCAAACCCTCCCAGACTGCCACATGGTATGGAATGGGTTGAGATGCGAGCTTTAGGTGGCTCTTAACAACGAGGGCTTGAGAGCCGATGAGGGTGAAGTGAGATGAGTATGGAGCAGTGCCGGAATGCAAGGTGGGGCAAAAGGGAGATCCCCGAGAAAACCCGCTGACCAGAGGCATCGTCCAGCACGATCCCCACATGTGAAAATCCGGAAGCGAACCTGCTAGGAATCTAACTCGGTTCACCTATGTGGGAGGCGAGTAGTCTAACCACTACTCCACTGTGGCCCCACTAAAAGAAATGATTTATCCTCGTAGTGTCGGGAAAACCTAAGCCATTTTGCACCGACTCTTTTGAAAACAGATGAAGATAGGCGAATACAAGAAGGATAAATTCCTTATGTCAGAATACGCATTGCAATGTGCGAAAGTATGAAGATTTGCGCACGTCAGTTCAGGAACCCATCAAAAACCGCTCCCAGGCCCATTTTGCAATGAGAACACATTCCGTGACGCAGCATGAGAGGGAGCCGCAGCTAAATAGTGGCTTAGAGTGCACGCCTCCCATCACGAACACATGCACTGGGCCGTTTCCTCAGCACACATATTCACATATGGGAAAACCTCAAGGCCACTGCATTTTTCACACACCTGTTTCGCCCCAACATGGCAAACCAGGTTCGATTCCCAGCAGTTTAGACCCCAAATTTTCGCATGTGGGAAT
Organism: Clitarchus hookeri; assembly: GCA_002778355.1. Taxonomy (NCBI): domain Eukaryota; kingdom Metazoa; phylum Arthropoda; class Insecta; order Phasmatodea; family Phasmatidae; genus Clitarchus; species Clitarchus hookeri. The sequence continues at coordinate 1,013,682 of NQII01000225.1, forward strand.
CGTGCTGGTCGATGCTGCTTCAGGTTTTCAGATTTTATTGGAGAACTCCCATTTCCCTTGCCCTTGTATTCTGGTGCCAGGTTCGATTCCCGGAGGGACAGGTTCTCTTGGAGCACTCCCTGTCCTCAACTGTTGAACTCTGTAAAACACTCTCTCATGCACTCCTTTCTCGGTCTACAAACACACTATATGAAGAGCATAATTGCAAATAAACTGATATCTATATTATAAAAATGTGGTAAATGGGCAAAAACACCAGCACAAGATTATTCTAACATAGTGTCTTTATAATTTGTGTCTCAATATGCACCACCATACATACTTGTTTACATATTATTAGAGTCTGGAATTGGGATTAACTTTCTAGGTATTGATCAAAACATTTTTTGGATGTAACTTATTTTGTAGGAAAAGGTTGGATACAACTTGTTTTGAACAGAACAATATTATAGGATAATTATAACTTAGTTTGAAATGAATTCGGATAAAACTTATTTTGCATGGAAAACAATTAAATAATATTATAATAACATTAAAGTAGCAGTTAATGTCACATTTTGTGTTTGCGGAAAGAGGTATCCATTAAAATTAAATAAAAGTGTACAAACTTACTGTACTTTCAAATTACCAAAGTATTAATTGACTAATGTTTACAATGAGAACATACACAACAGATCGATCAGTCGCTCGCACAAACCTACAAACTAACCATAGAGACTGCAGTAGTCAGATAATGCGCAAACGTCTAAAGCTCACTCTGTAACACAAACAAAGCAATAAAGGATTTAACTTTTTTTTTGCAGCGAACAGATATTTAGATGTAACTCATTCTGTGCCAAACAACATTACGTTTTGTTTCGTTACGGTAAGGATATAACTTATTTTGCACCAAACGTAACTGAACCAGGTGTATGCGGTTTTAAACTGTACATAGAGATGATAACACCAATTTTTCATAAAAATGGATATAACTCGGTTTGCAATTATGCTCTTCTATATTTTCCATGGAAACAATATTCGTTCTTACACAATTGCATTTTTTTTCGGAAACGTTTACCCTCAAAAAAAATTGTTCAAAAACATTCCTCAAAATATATTCCTCGTAACCATTCCTCAGAAACATTACCCAAAAATATTCCCCAAAAATGCTCCTGAAAAACATTCCTAAAAAACATTTCTTTAAAAAAATATTTCTCAAAAAAAATTCCTCACAAAATCATTTCTCAAAATCATTCCTCATAAACATACCTCAAAAATATTCCTTAAAAACATTCCTCAAAAATATTGCCTCGAGGGAAGGGGTATTACAAAGGGTCCTATATTTAATGGTTGAAATTCTGAAAGATAGAATGTTCACTTTTTTCAAATGTACAGTTGTTCGATAGTGCTAAATTACGAAAGCTGTATGCACATGCCTCTACCAGAATTCGTATTGTGGTGTAATTCCGTATCGAGACTTGCATCTAGGGAATAAATCTGCGCTCTCGTTCGCGTGGTTCATAAATATAGAAAACTATTAGCACCTGCTGTCGAAGTAGAGACAGTGTGCTCACATGTATTCACGTATCACTTTTCATACGGCTAAAGCCACGTATCAGCGTGACGGAACTGCGGAGGAAGTGAAAATGTGACAGACGTGGCTTTAGGGTCGTACCATGGCTCAGATATATGTCCCTTGTTAAAGGAGTGCATGCAGGCTTACGGAAATACAATAATTTTGTTTGCCGAATGTAGCAGTTATCAACAGTTTTGTACTTTTGGTGGGTGTAACTTTAAGCTAGCAACTCCTCATCTAATATATAAAATTCTCCCGTCACAGTGTTAGTCACTGAACTCCTCCGAAACGGCTGGACCGATTTTTATGAAATTTTTTATGTATACTCGGTAGGTCTGAGAATAGATTTATATCTATTTTTTACACCCCTAAGTAATAAGGGTGGCCACCCCCAAACAATTTTTTTTTATTGTTTGAACAAAATTTTTATTTTTTATTTTTTTATGATGTGGCATCAAAAAATACATACCCTCCTAAATTTTCACCCTTCTACCACCAACCCTTATTTTTTTATAGCGATATTAGTAATTTAATAAATTTTACCCTAGGTCGATAACTGATCAATTATCATCGATCATTTATCGATCTAGGTTACAATTTATTCCCACCAGGTGTCTCCCAGTGACACAGCAAAACAACGTTTGCCGGGTCAGCTAGTAGTATATAAATTTTTTTTCCGCACAAAACATTTTATATGTAAATTATTTTCAAATATCATGTGTTTTATACCCAGCCGCTGGCAGTCAGAAATATCAGTGTACTTGGAGCAAATGTATGGGAATGACTCTTTTCTGCAGCCTAAATTTAAAAATGTACTGATTTAAACTCGGGAGTTAATATTTTTAAAGATGAGCGTCTATGCCTTGGGGAGGGGGATCCCCGATAAAACCCGCACATCACATACTGTGAGGCAGGGAAGTGGTTTTAACTTTTTTTTGGGGTTTTCGAGCAATTTTTACACACAATTTCTTCCAACATTAATTTTTTTTAAAAAGCTGGGGGAGGGGTAAGTTTGGTGTTTCTTGGGGCAATCGGTTATTAATTTTTCATTAATATTTACCTCGAACCATGTTCTTTGTACGTTTCAGCCTCATAATATGATTTTCCCATTCGGGATTTTACGGTATTTTCATATATGGCTTCATTTTTTGTGTTGAGTACCCGCCTTTCGTTAGATTGGGTCGGTTCTGCAAAGCTGCATTCGAGAAATAAAATACATTTTAGCCTAATATCCAAAGGAAAGGGAGGCTTATGAAATCACTTTCCTGCCTGTCTCTCTCTCTCTGTGCGTGTATGTATATGTATCTGTGTATGTATGTGTGCTGTGTGTGTCTGTGCATGTGTGTGTGTGTCCCCTTTAAATTTTCTGACGCGTGACCACGCCGGGCACTTATTTTGCAAATGGCGGCCATTTTAAAATGTAAGGTGATACAACATAGATTGGAAACCATTCTTCCAATTTAAACCAAATTTTGTACGTTGACAGCGGAAGGTGTAAGCATTGAATTAAGAGATGGATATTGTTGCTGGTCCTCCATTTTAGAATATAATGTCAAATGAAAAAATTTAATCTTTTACATTATATTTCGAAAACTACTTAACCAATTTTTCCAAAATATAGCACGTAAGTAGTACTTTTGTGGGCCGTGTAAATTTATGCAATTAAATTTTATGAGGCACTTATTTTCAAAATGGTAGCCATACAAATATTTTAAGTTTATTTGGTACAAACTACCTTACCATTTGACCGATTTATACCAAATCTTGTATGTTGGCAGAATCTATTACAAGTATCATATATGCCATAACAAACCACATTTGTAAGCCATTTGGTAAAATAGTGCTACATGAGTTAATAAAGTTTTTGTGTAATATCTCGGGAAACAATTGACAGATTGCTACCAACTTTGGTAAACAAGTTGTACTGCGGCACTTTATATGTAGAAATATTTTTTAGTATGCCAGACATTTATTATCGAAATGGCTACCATTAAGCAATTCTAACATTGCATGCAATATGTTCGAAATCATATAATCAATTCCAACTTAACTTTGTATGCTGGGAGTATATAATACAATCACCAAAAGTGTAAACACAAAATCTTTTTCCCACAATTTTGTAAAATAGTATTACCTACGTGACAAATTAAAATTACATGATATCTCTGGAAAATAAACAACGTATTTTTACCAAATTTGGCATACAGTTAGCACTATGGTAGGCCATGTAAACTGATAGGCTTTGAGAGGGTCAGACACATATATTTTCAAAACGGCCATATAGAAATTTTATCTCAGAATGTTTTATCTACGAAAAGTACGTAACAATTTTCAACTTATTTTCTTATGCTGACAGAGTATATTATATTCATAAAATTTGTCTATGCAAAGCCTTATTTCTTCACCATTTTGTAAGATAGCCGTACATGAAATAATACAGTGTTTATGTCGTAAATCGGGAAACAATCGCCCGATTTCTGTGAAATTTGCGAAAACGCACTGTGGTAGGCTATATTAATTGATTTGTTTTAAGTGTGCAAGTCTCTTATTTGGCGAATGGTGCCTATACAAATATTTGATCGTAGTATGCTATATCTACGAAACAATGTAACAGATTTAAATTTAACGATGTATATTGTATCTGTGACAATCATCGAATGTGATAATACATAACCTTTTTGTCCTCCATTTATGAAGATCGTAACAAGAACAATGAAGGTTATATGCCATATCTCGAGGACCAATCAGCCGATTAATACCAACATTTCATGCAAGTGGTGTTTCAGTAAGGTATGTAAATTAGCATGTGTTATGTGACCAGGGATTTTAATGGGGTTTATATAAATAATTTAGATTAATATGCTATATCTACAAAACACTTCAAACAAAATTCAAACAACTTTTGTATGTTAACAGTATTTATTTGAAGCATTATTTATGCATACAGAAAAATTAATTTGAAGGAATTATTTTTGCATAATAGTGTCAGGTGAGTAACTTGAACATTTTGGCATATTTCCGGAACAATTCAACTGATTTACACCAATTTTTGCACACATACAGAAGGCCGTATAGAGTTGCATGATTTAAATAGGGTCAGGCATTGATTTTCAAAATAGCGGCCACATAAATATTTTGATATTTTTGGCATAACCATTTAGCAATTTAACAAATTCAATCAAACGTTTAATGCTGGCACCATTTATTAGAAACGTCATGTACAGAGGCTCTATTTAGGCAATTTTGTAAAATAGCCCAATTTAAGAAAATACTTTTTTTATGCCATATCTCGGAGACCAATGCACCGATTTCCACCAAATTTTTCACACAAGTAGCATTATTGTAGGCTATGTAAACGTACGTGTTTTTAGTAGCTTAGACACTTATTTACAAAATTATAAGCAGGTTGATTTTTCAGGTTAGTAAACCCTATCATTCAAAACATTATAACTATTACATCCGTAGTTGATGCTCCGAATCCTACCTCCATGATGCATTTAATTGCTTACTAGCTTTATTTTAGAAGTTTTTTAAATTCAAATACCGGGCAAGTTGCACGTGTATTTTAATTGCCTTGGTATTGTTTCGCGTGCTTCTGATTTCATCTCTAATGATATTGTTGTCAATAAGACGTCAACGCCTTCCTATTATCTGAACTTTTAAGAAATTCAGTAAAAATTATTTGCATCCACGTAGAGGCAGGTAGGCACATTAGTTATCAGTAATTTCTTGTTATTGGTGGTGTGATTAAGTGGATATCCAACAGCGATGTTTCCCCCCATTCGGGCTAAAACATGCATATATCCATCGATGACATGTTCTCATTATGGACAGTATAGATCTTTAGACTATAAAGGAATGCAGTTTCCACCACACAGAGCTGTTTTCATAATTCATCTCAGAACCTGCTACGTTTCTGGGGGGGNGGGCTTAATGGTCGCTTACGCGATGGTGGAATTTTATCTCGGGTTAGTGTTTGCATTGGAAAGGGCTTATTAACGTGTAACGTGTTGAGACAAACTGTCACTCAGTTGTATAGTCTTAAGTACATACCTCTTTGTTTTGTTGTTGTTCCCTTACCTGTGTTTTGTTATGATAACGAGTTCTAGTGTGCTTTTTGTCTTTCGTTATTACAGTTTCTTTCTAATGTGCTTAACGTGTTGTTATTTCTACAAACCTTCAATAGGTTATGGGCCCAGAATACGTGGACTGTGCGTGTTGTAGAAATTAGCCTGATTGTGTTAGATTTCACCATGAGTGCAACATACGACTTCAAGGCACAGGTGGAGAAACTGGAAGGACAAAACAACTGGACCAGGTGGAAGAGGCAGATTAATTTATTACTGAGACATCATAAGGTGTTGGATGTTGTGTCAGATGAGTTGAAGCTTGATGATGCTAGAAATAAGGATAGCTTTGAGACCAAAGACTCACTGGCTCAACTGATTCTGATCAGTAGTTTAAATGCCACAAATGAAGAAATAACCTCTTCGTGTTCCACTTCAAAGGAGATTTGGGACAAATTAGTTTCAACTTACGAACAGAGCTCTAGTCAGAGGGTAGACAGACTATTGGAATGTTTCTTTTCAAATGAAGGAGTATGCGAAAGTATTGTGACCCATGTTGCACGCCTTCAGCGAGATTTTAATGAATTAAATGTTGAGTTGAAAAATCTTGCGAAATCTGAACTTCCAGAGTTGATTTTGATGGGTCGAATCATGTCTACCTTGCCTCCTCCTTACTTTGAATTTAAAAGTGTATGGGAGAGTGTTCCCATTGAGAGCAGAACCTTGAATAGTCTGACTGAGCGTCTTAGACTAATTGAAATGAGGTTACCAAATAAAACTGATTGTAGTGATGAAACTGCTCTTCTTGCCAAAAGCCATGTTAAAAATAAGAGTAAGCAAGTATCTGTCTCTAGAGTTAGTGAACCTAAAATAAAGAGTTTCAAGTGCTTTAAATGTAATGGTGACAACCATATTGCTAGAAATTGTCCTACCCAAAAGCGATCTCAGGAAAATGAATATTCTGGCTTATCTAAAGGACAAGCATTTATCTGTAGCAAAAGAAACCATTTTTTAAATAAAAATGTTTAGGTTGTGGATACAGGCGCCACTGAACACATGACCAGTTCTAAGGAGAATTTTGAGACATTTGAAAGTTTTCATGTTCCTAAATATATTCAAGTTGGAAACCAAGATATCATCATGGCTTGTGGACAAGGTGATATTCTTGTTGATATGAAGATTAATGGCAGATGGGAGCTAAATCATTTAAAGGACGTTTGGTATGTCCCTGATGTCAGTCATCACCTATTTTCTGTCAGTCGTGCCTTAAATAAAGGATTCCAATTTCATGCTGATAAAAGTGGCTGTAAGTTTAATAAAGAACGGAAAACCTTCTTGATTGGCCGAATAACATCTGAAGGGCTTTATGCTTTAGACATGAAAATCCATGTACTTAAGAGGGCTGTAGCAGTCCTTTTGGCATCGTCTGGGGAAACACATCAAATTTGGCATGAGAGACTTTGCCATCAGAATAAGAGACATGTGAGAAGTGTTTTGAAACNGAAACACATCAAATTTGGCATGAGAGACTTTGCCATCAGAATAAGAGACATGTGAGAAGTGTTTTGAAACAGATGCGAATAGATGTGAAAGTGAATGAGGAATTGTGTGAGGGATGTATCTATGGCAAACAGCATCGTGACCCCTTTCACGAGCGGACAGATCGACCTTCTGAGTGCGGGAAATGGATACATAGTGACATTTGCGGACCCTTTCAAGAAGAATCATTAGCTGGCTCTCGATACCTTCTTTGTTTTAAAGATGATTATTCTAAATTTAGGAGAGCTTTCTTCTTAAAACGTAAATCAGAAGTAAGTGGATGCTTTTTCACATTTATTAATGAAGCCAAAGCAGCTGGACACACGATAAAGGAATTATTCTGTGATGGTGGAGGCGAATATATTAATGCCGAAATGAAGAAGCTATTTCAAGACAATGGGATTGGTGTTCGTCAAACTATTCCGTACACACCTCAGCAGAATGGCGCCTCGGAGCGTGAAAATCGTACCCTTGTTGAGGCTGCTAGATCCATGATTCACGCCAAGAATTTGCCCTTAAAGCTGTGGGCTGAAGCAGTTAATACAGCGGTTTTTGTGTTGAACAGAACAGGACCCACTGGTCAGGGCACACAGTCGCCTATAGAACTGTGGACAGAAAGTAAACCTCCTAGGATGGATTACTTAAAAATTTTTGGAAGCAAATGCTGTGCGCATATAGTCAAAAACAAGCGAGTTTTCAATCTGTTCTTTTCGTGTGTCACAGAAAAACACCCTATATAAGGTGATCATAATGGTTATCGCTTGTGGAATTTTACTCTACCGAGGTATTAAAACAGTTCTCTTGTAATCTTTGAAAAAGAATCCCCACTAGTAAAATTTGTGAAATGTGATCTGTTAGATGAAGTTTCAGGGAGTCAAGGTGATGAACCATCATCTGACATTGGAACAGCAAGACCTGTTATTTCACTGTCTCCACTTGAAGATAATGATCTTGCCCAGGTGGAAATTATAGGAGAGGCTACATACAGTCCTCGAAGGAGCTCTCGGGTGAAACAAGCCCCACCATTATTGACAAATAATTATGTTTTGATAGCCGATAAAGAAATTAATTTTTCTGATACTCTTAAGTCTAAAGAAAAGCATTTATGGAGACAAGCCATGGAAAGGGAGCTGGGTTCATTGGCCGAAAATAACACGTGGAGTTTGGTAGAGTTACCAAAGGATAAAAAGGTTGTGTCTAATCGTTGGGTTGCTGAAGATCAAAAGACAACCCAATGGTGATACAAGGCTCACCTCGTGGCTCGAGGATATACCCAGGAAGCTGAGGTTGACTTCAGCCAAACTTTTAGCCCTGTGGCACGTTATGACACCGTGAGAGCACTGCTAAGTGTTGCCGCTGCTGAAAGGTGCGAACTTGCACAGTTTGACGTCGAAACAGCATTCCTTTATGGAACATTGCAGGAAGAAGTTTATATGCATCAGCCTATTGGTTTTGAAGATGGAAGCGGTCGAGTTTGCAAACTGAATAGAAGTCTATATGGACTTAAACAGTCACCTCGCTGCTGGAATAAACGTTTTGAGAATTTTATGTCTGCTCAGCAATTGCATCAAAGCCAAGCTGATCCCTGTCTTTTTATCAAGAAATGCAAAAATGGTCGAAAACTTATGGTGGCCATATATGTGGATGATGGACTCTTGGTGGGTGACGAACCTGACATTAATGAATTTTTATCTGCGTTAAAAGAAGAATTTAAAATTACTACCGGCAGACTTGAAAGCTTTTTGGGATTGCAGATTGAAAAGAGAAAGGATGGGAGTTTATTTGTTCATCAGGAATCATACACCAAAAATATTCTTTCGATTTTCAATATGACTGAGTCTCATCCAGTTTCTACGCCCTATGAGAGAATATCCCTTGTTGAGCCTGATGCTCCCCTGGAAGGGAGAGATCCCTATCGTGAAGCTATTGGGAGCTTACTGTATCTGGCCATGACAACTCGCCCGGACCTGACATATGCTGTAAGCATTTTGTCTGATGTTCTTGACTGTCCGAAGGAGTCTGATTGGATTGAAGTGAAGCGAGTACTCAGATATCTTGCGGGCACCAAGAACCATGGTTTGCTTTACAATAGTAATGTGGTGGAAGGATTGAAGTGTTACTCTGACTCGGATTTTGCTGGTGATTGTGAGTCTCGTCGATCAAGATCTGGAGTAGTGATTACTTTTGCTGGAACTGCTATATCCTGGCTGAGTCGAAAACAAGGAACTACAGCTCTTAGTACAACAGAGGCCGAGTATAATGCTGTGAGTGAGGCAGTTAAGCAGATTGTTTGGATTGCTCGCCTGTTTAGGGAGATTTCAGACATTGGATGGCCACCAACCTTATTTGTGGATAACCAAAGTGCTGTACATTTGATGAGGAACCCTGAATTCCATAGATGGACGAAACATATTGACGTGCGGTTCCACTTTGTCAAAGAAAAACTTGCGAATGGGGAGCTCATTCTTGAGCATGTCCCTTCTGGAGAGCAGCTGGTGGACGTCTTCACGAAGAGTCTACCTCGACCATCTTTTGTGAGGGTCCGTGGGTCACTTGGAGTGTTGTGTTTGGGGGGAAGTGTTGAGACAAACTGTCACTCAGTTGTATAGTCTTAAGTACATTTGTCTATGATTATACCTCTTTGTTTTGTTGTTGTTCCCTTGCCTGTGTTTTGTTATGATAACGAGTTCTAGTGTGCTTTTTGTCTTTCGTGATTACAGTTTCTTTATAATGTGCTTAACGTGTTGTTATTTCTACAAACCTTCAATATAACGTACCCCAGTGTTATGCCTGAAGGCTTAACAGGGGATGGCTTACAAACTAACTTATGACCTAACTTAAACTAACACCCATGCCTTGCCTGGGATTCGAACCTAGAATCTTCTGCACCCCAGACCGGCGGCGCACCAATCGACTGCGCCATTGGGGGGGGGTGGTGTTGGCGCTCCCATTTTAGCAAATGAAGGACCTGCGTGTCTCTTCCGTTTCGTGAAAAAAAGGGTTTATAAAAGTTTATGCATCAAGTCAGCATGCCAGACACTGCCAAAATACTTTCCTATTTCAAGGAAGACAGCTACTGTGTACTTGCGGTTGTCAAAACATTGAGTGATGTGTTCTACCATGCGGACAATTTATTGTGTCGTAGATTGGCTACTGCAAATCCAAACTGCTCATTTGGCAGGTTATTGTGTTGGTTGATGTGTGTTTGTATGCGCCTTAGCAGTAGACACACTGCAAGTTTAGACAAACCCCTCAAGAGCTTCTTATGAACTTGTAGTTTTGTGGGAGTGATGATCCTTTCCTGGTTTGGGGAATAGGATTACATGTGCACGTTTCACTGCCCTGGAAAGTGTTTAGCGAGCAGTGTGTCATTAATGCACTCAGCTATAAAGTTGAAAGTGGACGGTGGAATGTGCTTGAGAACGACTGATTGTACGCCATGATACCCTGGGGCATTGCGCGAGTTTAAGCACCGTATAATGCACGTGATTTTCACGCCATTGGTTAGGGCGAGTAAACGATCTCAGGACCTCAGCCATGAGGGCCTCAACTCGTCGGTTCGATGCGCCTGATGTGGTCTAGGTCCGAGGGATCTTATTTCAGCTGGAAAGTAGTCGCTAGTGTCTCAGCCAGCAAAGCTGCCTTCTCGGCTGGTGTTCAAATATCGCCTGTACAGCCTTTCAGGGGAGGCATGTGCAGTTGGTTTATTTAGAAAGTTTCGTATTTCCTTCCACAAACTGTTATCTTGAGTATTCAGAGTCGCCACTTTTTCATGCCATTTTGATCTCCTGTGACTTGCTTTTTCCGTCCACACCTGGTTCTGTAGGCTCATATATTGTTCCTTGGAGTGCAGTGAGCCTGTGCACTGGCAGTGACATTGAGCAGAATTTCTAATGGCTATCAATCACAAGCTTTTGGTAACTTTTGTTACCAATATCTGCAAAATCACATCCGAACATTCGTATTACAAACAGGAGGCTACATAATAAAGTTAAAATACTAGCTTCTATTTAACCAGCATTCAATCATAACTCCCAGTTGGCCAATCTCCTGTTTTTAGTGAAAGGTGGCGAAACCCGCCCTTGATGTGTATTTCAGAGCCACGACTGTTGGCTGCGTGTACCTGGCTGCTGCAGCGCACACTCAGTGCGCATGCCTTGCAGCCTGCAGTCGCATGTTTCCAGCACACCACCAGAAAACATTNCTAGCTTCTATTTAACCAGCATTCAATCATAACTCCCAGTTGGCCAATCTCCTGTTTTTAGTGAAAGGTGGCGAAACCCGCCCTTGATGTGTATTTCAGAGCCACGACTGTTGGCTGCGTGTACCGCTGCTGCAGCGCACACTCAGTGCGCATGCCTTGCAGCCTGCAGTCGCATGTTTCCAGCACACCACCAGAAAACATTGGCACATTTGCAAACGGCAGTAACATGCCCGAGTCGCTGACAGTTTCTGCATTGTAGTGAGGACTTCATGGTTACACGAGATACTGTTTGATGTTTAAAATAGTGCAGCACTCGTGTGCAACGACCACTTTGAACATTTCCATATGTTCTAGAAACCTGTTCTGCATCTGCGATACATGTTCTACTTGCACATCCTGTGCTAGCAAATTATCTGCAGTGACTACGGGATGTGGTTTATGGAATGTTTTTAAGCACGAACACGCCTGGTCGTTCGTGCTTGGCTAGCAAGTGTACGTGTTGCACCTCCTGTTGTGTCACTACACGCAATGCAGTGTAGTGGTCGTGGATGGTGTGCATTTGGTAGACTTTACCAATCATGCCCGTATTGCGGACTGTGAAGTTAAGTCTTAGTGCTTTCAGTGCAGTATACAGCTCGTCATAGGTGTGTTCCCCCGTGGGGAACCCTATCAGAGGCAGCGATTTTGTTTCCCGACAAGTGTTGTCATTGATTTTATTACAGGCCATCTCGGTGCTAGAACCGGGGATCTGTTGGCCACTGGCACAAAATTAATGGCCCTTGTTTGAGTGAGTTTGCAGTGCCTCCTGTGAGCTGTTAGCCTGTTCTGAGTGGAGTGGAGTGGAGAGATTTCTGCGACTCTTAACATCAAGGTCATGAGAGCCAATGAGGATGAACCGAGGTGAGTATGGAGCAGCATCAGAATGCAAGGGCAAGGGGAACGGGAGATTCCAGAGAAAACCCGCCAACCAGCGGCATCGTTCTGCAAGATTCCCACGTGCAAAATCCGGGAGCGACCCCGCCAGGAATCGCATCCAGTCCGCCTAGGTGGGAGAAGAGTATTCTGACCACTACGCCACCACGGCCCCAGTAGCCTGTCCTGAGTGTGCATTTTGGTACTCGTAGCTTGGAAAAGCTGGTGAGGAGGAGAAGGGGGAAACTCGATTGTTTTTCTGTGGCGAGACAGCAGTCGGCGTCTGGGTAACATCCGTGACACCTTCCTCTCTTGTTGGCAGTGTATTTCGCACTACCGATGCGTAATTCTAGCCTTGTTGGCAAGAACAGCTTTCAGAGTTCGCGAGTGTGGACTCTTGACTATTGTCAGTGAGAGGGCGAAGTAGAGAGCGGGGAATATTTCGTGCGGCTGAAGTTTGAGGTCCTACGCCTTCCCAGAACCAGTCTCCGTGTTTGTATTGCTTGTCGGCATGTCTACGACAGCTTGTATGCTTCTTTGAGTGTCCGGACAGCCTGGCGTTGTAATTTGTTGTATTTATCAGCATTCTATTTAGCGAGATCCAGGTGTTTTCACTGGACTGTCACTGTCATGAAATCTACTTTGTTAAGGAGAGAGTTGAGTTTTGATTTGCCGTCTTTTTTCTTTAAAGTCTCGCCCTTGCTTGTGAGCTTGGAGCGCGGAGGTTCGACCACAAGCTCTTCGTTAGATTCTGGCAGTGGCTTGGTTTGTTCCACTGCAGTGATAGTGTCGGTGTACGTTATGTAGGCCTCCTCGTTTACATGCTGGCTTGTTTGCGCCATTATGCGGGTAGAGAAGGGCTGATTCACAGCCATTATTAGTCATTGCAGCTGTATGCATGCCCACAAAGGTCGCAGAGTCCACTCAACGATCCTCTTAAGAAAATGTATCTAAACTAAACTACACTACCAAAATGTCCCATCCATATCACATGTGCTGACCATTCCCTAGACCTGAAACGGACTAGGCCACTACAGACCGACTGTAATTTACTAGCTAGTCAAAACTAAGTTATTTCCTTTCAAGAAGGCTCTAAACATAGGCGATGATGCTGATCATGGTACTTGTGCTGTCCGCAGTATGTGAATAAACATGCTCGAGCTACAGAAAGTCTGGTTCTTCGCTGACAGCTTTGTAGCTCTTCAGTTATGTGCTCAACTCTTGAATGTCTCTTTTTTTATGGCGAGCCCCAAATCCTGCTACGTCAGTGTGAACCACTTCACAGTTCTGTGGGACCTCCGGCATAAATGTTGGTAGCTAAGTCGGTTGGAGAATGGGATATGTCTCAGGGCAAGCGTTGCATTCCTTAAGTCTGGTTTGATGACCAAAATTGAGGGCATGCATCGCGACTAAGCACACTCTAAGAAATTATTTGCAAATTTATATGAACGTATACATAGAGTGAGAAAGAACGAATGGTAAAGTTATTTCCCATACATTCGTGCTAATGTTCCTACATTTGCTCAGGAAACAGTCAAATGCGGAGGAATATTCCCAACTTTGTAAAATAGCGACGCTTAACGTTCCATATTTGTATCCAGATGTGTGGTATTTTTTTCCATACGATATAGGGATTAACAACTTTCAATTCAGTTTAGGATGTTTACCAGAAATGTTTTTAGAGTGCAGCGTTGTCTGGTGCAATTGCCGCAATTATAGCAATGATCATACCCCGAAAGATCAAGGGACTAGATAGAAGAGCACAGCAAACCAGTGCAAAGCAGAGAGGATGCTGGGAAAATCTGCGCGACAGTCGCGCATGAGAAAATATAATTCCATATTGGATTAAGGGCGCTATAATGTAGGGTGTTTGTTATATCGGGAAGATAGACTTTGTGTCGAGCCGCTGCTGGATTGTAATACAGGTCGTACCGCAGTAGCACTGCCAAGTGGCGGGGGACAGAACTGCGCCATCTGCCTGCAGATGCCAGTCATCTCTCTGGAACACAGACAAAAAATGTTATTTTCCAGGCAAAAAATAGAGAAAATTAAATATGGGAAAGAGGGTGGTGGGGGCAGTGGAATGAAATGAACTCATATTTTCAGAGATATCACTTGCAGTTTTGTGTAGTAGTATATGTTTGTTGGTGTGTGCTTGTTAATGTAGATGTACCCAGACACAACCCACACTAAATGCTGCAGAGACCACACGACTCCTGTTGCCTTGTAATCATCTGTGGTGTAGGGCCATAGATTCATACAGATGTCGGATGGGAGGAGTGTTTCGGCACACGTGTGTGTAGAGCAGTGTGATTTCAAAGTGCATCACAGGGCCGCCACCGAGTCAGAGGCTGTGCAGTGTATTGTTTTGCATTATTCAGTGAGCACATAATGCTTCGCGTCATGTGTATTGCAATGCCAGCCTCACCACCCGTCTCTACACCTAAGTGCATTAAAGAGCATTTATAGCTAAGTCAGATGACATAATGCTTCACAATTATGTGATTATGAGAATTTTCACGCCGGCTGACGGGGTATTGGAATTATTGATGGCATTTGTGGCGGCCTGTGACACAAAATACTTTTTGGTCACTTATATTTCTTTCTCCTCAGGGTCGTAGTCCTCGAGGCTATATATTATTGGATTTGCACTGTTTGCACAGTCAGTGTGAAATTTCCGTGGTAGTTTAACAACGTGTTCGTCCAGTGTTTCAATTCGTGATGCGTATCTATGATAGGACAGTATCGAGGTGCATATGCTGCTATTCGCAGGCATTTATTCTGAATTATTAATAGGTGTTTCGTATACATTTTTGCTACATGTGGCCAGGTGGGCGTAACATATTTTACAACTGAGCGTATTAGCATTGTATACAGTAATACTGCCTTATTTTGTGTTAAGGCGCTTCGTGGATTTCGTATTGGGTATAGTGTGGATAGTCTGGCTTGGGCGCTCACACAATTAGTTTCAATATGTGCCTTCCAGTATAACATGAAATCCATATGAATGCCTAGATATTTCACCACATCTTTGTGAGGAATCGGTTCGCCAAACAGAGTTATTTAGGGGCGATCATCCACCTGGGGTAATATCCTGCTGGTGAAGAAAAATAACTGTGTCGTTTGCAAAGCATCCAATTAGCACTAAACTGTAGTCTGGTTTTGGCAGATCATCTACTATATAAAAATAAGTCGGGTTTTCCTTCCTGACGCTATAACTCCAGAACGCACGAACCGATTTCCACGGTTTTGCATTCGTTGGAAAGGTCTCGGGCTCCGTGAGGTTTATAGCAAAGAAAATTCAGGAAAAATTTTAACAGAAAAGCGGGAAAATCTTTTTTTACATACAGCGCCATCTCTGATACATAGCATGTACTACAAATCAAGTAGATGGCGCCGGTGAGTGATACATTGTTTGACAGCTACTCATTGTTCTCTGCTCAGTGATGTGACAAACTTTCATGTGACAAACAATTGTGAAAAAAAAGTAAAAAAAATAAGTTATTCGTTTCCTAACATTTCAATTGGAAACCATCAAATCAATCACGTGTATTGTGCAAATTTTTATTCAATTTCAACAGCAGGCATTTGTCTTTAAGGTGGTAGGTTCGGTTTTGCATTCGTTGGAAAGGTCTCGGGCTCCGTGAGGTTTATAGCAAAGAAAATTCAGGAAAAATTTTAACAGAAAAGCGGGAAAATCTTTTTTTACATACAGCGCCATCTCTGATACAAAGCATGTACTACAAATCAAGTAGATGGCGCCGGTGAGTGATACATTGTTTGACAGCTACTCATTGTTCTCTGCTCAGTGATGTGACAAACTTTCATGTGACAAACAATTGTGAAAAAAAAGTAAAAAAAATAAGTTATTCGTTTCCTAACATTTCAATTGGAAACCATCAAATCAATCACGTGTATTGTGCAAATTTTTATTCAATTTCAACAGCAGGCATTTGTCTTTAAGGTGGTAAGTTGAACTGTGTAAATTATGTGGATCGTGCATTTGAGGTTAAATTCACCACTCTGTCCATAGTCCAAAATGCCTAGAGGACGACGTGCGAACATCGGCCGCCGCACGAGACATGCAAGCCAGCAACAAGTGTATTCACAGAACTTAAGCGAAGAAAGACAAAATATAATAAGAGAAAATGCCCGATTGAGACAACGCGTGAGCACACGAAGATCATTGGCATCATACAATCGCTTGGCATTCCAATATGATCCCACTGCGAACTACAGTGATGATGAAAATTTAGATATTGGACCAATGACGACTATATGCCGATATTGCAATGCGTTAAAGTTCAAAAGAGAAACGGCTGGATTGTGCTGCGCAAGTGGAAAAGTCAAACTGGATCCATTACTTACACCACCACAGCCACTGAAACCATTGTTCGATGGAAGTGATCCCGATTCCAGCCATTTTCTTCAACACATCCTTGAATACAATAACTGCTTTCGCATGACTTCCTTTGGAGCTAATATCATTCGAGAAGGCGGCTTCATGCCGACTTGCAAGGTAAAAGATACAACACACATAACCAATCACTCCTATGTTACACCTATGTTACAACTTACAACTTACTATGTTTGTTTGCAATTACAGATACAAGGACAAATATATCATTTGCATGGTTCAATGGTGCCAACACCAGATGAACCGCATCAATTTCTGCAAATATATTTCATTTCGTCGATGGTGGATCAGCTGAATGTGCGGTGCAATATACAGGGAACACAACAGTTAAAGAGACGAATTATTGAACAGTTGCAAGCATTTTTTCACGCTAATAATGCTGTGGTTAATATGTTCAAAACAGCATTGGAACGAATGCCATCGGATACGCACAAATTTGTCATAAGAGCGGATTGTACCCCAACAGGTGAACATGTGCGAAGATTCAATGCACCCACCGTTAATGATGTTGCTGCAATTATTGTTGGCGATCCAACTAAATCGCGAGACATTGTCGTTCAGCGAAGAAGCAATATCATGCATCGTGTAAACGAGACACATCGTTTGTACGATGCGTTACAATATCCAATCATTTATTGGCAAGGGCAAGACGGATACGACATCACGTCGAAGATGGTCGATCCAATTACAGGTACAATATTCACACACTAATTATTGCTATTATTATTGCTATTATTGCTATTATTGGTTTCCATTAACAATTCATTTAATTTTGCATTTTCAGGCGTATCAACGAATAAAAATCTAAGCGCAATGAATTACTATGCGTATCGTATGATGATTCGTACACATGAGGAGAATGTCATTCTGAAGTGCCGTCGGCTATTCCAGCAATTCGCTGTCGACATGTATGTCAAAGTCGAGACCGAACGTTTAGCGTTCATCCGATTCAATCAGGCAAAGCTACGATCTGAGGACTATATACACTTGCGTGATGCTATTCATTCAGATGGTGATGTTCAGAATATTGGACGTCTGACGATTCTCCCATCATCTTATATCGGAAGCCCACGCCACATGCACGAATACGCTCAAGACGCTATGACGTACGTGCGAAATTATGGAACTCCGGATTTATTTATTACGTTCACATGCAATCCGAAGTGGACGGAAATTGAACGTGAGTTGGAACCGGGCCAAAAACCGCAAGATCGCCATGACATAATCGCCAGAGTATTTCAGCAAAAACTCAAGGTTATGATGGATGTGCTTACTAAGTATCGAGTTTTTGGTGACACACGTTGTTATATGTACTCGGTGGAATGGCAGAAGCGTGGACTACCGCATGCTCATATCCTAATTTGGTTGCTGAACAAATTACATTCAAATGAAGTGGATGACATCATATCAGCTGAAATTCCTGATCCAGTCACTGATCCCCATCTACACGACATTGTGACGACACAGATGGTCCATGGACCGTGCGGTGCATTAAATCCATTATCGCCTTGCATGGCTGATGGAAAGTGCACAAAACGATATCCGCGACCGTTAGTTGCTGAAACAGTCACAGGGAACGATGGATATCCAGTTTATCGTCGGCGTTCAAAAGAAGATAATGGTCGAACTATCAAAGTTAAAGTTCAAAATCAAGAGATTGAGATCGGAAATGAATTCATTGTACCATATTGCCCGCTGCTATCACGAATTTTCGAAACACATGCAAACGTTGAGAGTTGTCATTCGGCCAAATCAATCAAATATTTGTGCAAGTACGTCACAAAAGGCAGCGACATGGCTGTGTTTGGTATTGCGTCGGAAAATGCGAATGACGAAATCAGCAACTTCCAAATGGGCAGATACGTCAGTACTAATGAAGCACTGTGGCGATTATTGTCATTTCAAATTCATGAAAGATATCCCACAGTTGTACATTTAGCAGTGCATTTGGAAAATGGCCAAAGAGTTTACTTCACTGAGGCTAATGCGGCACAACGAGCTGAGAGACCACCATCGACAACATTGACTAGCTTCTTTGCAATATGTGAAGCAGATCCATTCGCAGCGACGCTGATGTACGTTGAAATGCCCAAGTATTACACTTGGAATCAATCAACAAAGAAATTCCAACGTCGCAAACAAGGAACCCCAGTTCCAGATTGGCCACAGGTGTTTTCCACTGATGCACTAGGTCGCATGTATACTGTTCATCCTAGAAATGATGAATGTTTTTATTTGCGACTGCTGTTGGTACATGTACGTGGACCAAAATCATTCGCGCATTTGAAAACTGTGAATGGCCACCAATGCCAAACATATCGAGAAGCATGTCAACTATTGGGTTTGCTGGAGAACGATTCTCATTGGGATTTAACACTTGCGGATTCAGTTGTTTCATGTAATGCGTACCAAATACGAACGCTGTTCGCAATTATCATCACCACATGTTTTCCTTCACAACCAATTCAGTTATGGAACAAATACAAAGACGACATATGTGAAGATATCTTGCATCGCTTGCGCATTCAAACGAATAATCCTGACATCCAAATAACCGATGAAATCTACAATGAAGGATTGATTCTGATTGAGGATCAATGCTTGACTATTGCAAACAAGCTACTGATTGAAGTAGGAATGATTGCGCCAAATCGATCGATGCACGATGCATTCAACCAAGAATTAAATCGAGAGCTGCAATACAATGTTGATTCATTGCAGGAATTCGTTCGAAATAATGAGCCGTTGCTGAATGAACAGCAAAAACAAGTATACGAAACATTAATGCAAGCGGTGGACAATAATACTGGTGGTCTATTCTTCCTGGACGCACCTGGAGGAACAGGGAAAACATTTGTCATTTCATTTATTTTGGCCACTATTCGATCAAGATGTGACATAGCTTTGGCGTTAGCATCATCTGGAATTGCGGCGACTCTTCTAGATGGCGGTCGTACTGCACATTCTGCGCTTAAGTTGCCACTCAATTTAAACACAATTGATATTCCAACATGCAATATTTCCCGATCCAGTGCAATGGGAAAATTGTTGATGCAATGCAAGCTCATTGTTTGGGATGAGTGCACAATGGCACATAAGAAATCACTTGAAGCACTTAACTTCACACTGAAGGATCTTCGGCGAAATAACAACATCTTTGGCGGCTTGATGATATTGTTGGCAGGCGATTTCAGGCAGACGTTGCCAGTAATTCCCCGTGGAACGCCTGCAGATGAATTGAATGCTTGCCTGAAGGCATCACCTTTATGGAATAACGTAAAAACATTATCGCTAACCACTAATATGAGAGTTCAACTTCAAAATGATCAAAGTGCTGCACAATTTTCCAAACAATTGTTAGCTGTTGGAAATGGAAAAGTCCCAGTTGATGCGACATCTGGATTAATTACTCTTACCAACGAATTTTGCCGATTTGTAGACTCTCAATTAGCTCTTATTGAAAATGTTTTCCCAAACATTAGTGAGAATTATCAGAATTATGCTTGGTTAAGTCAACGAGCAATTCTTGCCGCAAAGAATAATGATGTACACGCACTGAATTTCACCATTCAATCAAAAATTGCTGGCGATTTGGTGACATACAAATCCGTTGATTCCATAAGAGATCCCGATGATGTAGTAAATTATCCAACGGAGTTTTTGAACTCTCTGGAGTTACCAGGATTTCCACCACATAACTTGCAACTCAAAGTTGGTACAGTTATTATGATATTGCGTAATTTGAATCCACCGCGACTTTGCAACGGTACTCGACTTTCGGTAAAAAGACTTATGCCGAATTTGATTGAGGCAACCATTATTAACAGAAAGTACGCAGGTGAAAATGTATGTATTCCTCGAATACCAATGGTTCCGACTGATCTTCCGTTTGACTTCAAACGATTGCAATTTCCAGTTCGCCTTGCGCTCGCAATGTCAATTAACAAGTCGCAAGGCCAATCGCTTAGTGTTTGCGGGATAAATTTATAAAATCATTGTTTTTCACATGGGCAGTTATACGTTGCGTGTTCACGAGTTGGGAAACCATCCGCTTTGTTTGTGTTAACGTCAGACCAAAAAACAAAAAATGTGGTTTACCAAAGAGCACTTCAATGAAACGTATTTACTTTGGATTCACTTTCATTTACTTAGAGAAGTTCAATTCATTACTGTTGTGAAATGAAATAAAATTTTTCCTTTTCAAATATAAAAAAAATGTTTCTTCATGTTTTAATCACCAAACAAAATGTTGCATAAAACGAACCCATCTGGTGGCGAAACGGAGTTCGCCGGGTTTGCTAGTTGACATATAATAAATAATACTGGGTCTACCCTACTGCCTTGAGGCACCCCAGCGCAAATAGCTTTCGCGTGTGATTTAGCACCTTCGCTTGAAACAGTGAAGGTTCTTTGGTGTAAAAAGCTGCTTATC
The DNA here is from genome assembly GCA_002778355.1 of Clitarchus hookeri. Taxonomy (NCBI): domain Eukaryota; kingdom Metazoa; phylum Arthropoda; class Insecta; order Phasmatodea; family Phasmatidae; genus Clitarchus; species Clitarchus hookeri. The sequence continues at coordinate 1,034,808 of NQII01000225.1, forward strand.
AACTTGTTATATAAGTGAGGAATTTTCGTTTCGTATAGTTTATGTATTAAACCTGTGCGAAATACACGATCGAAGGCTTTTTCGTTGTCTAGGAATACCGCGACAAAATAATCTTTGAAGTTAAAAGCATTTGTAATGCATACAGTAACTCATGCAAGTTGATGTGTTGTCGAATATTTTAGTCGAAAACCAAATTACTTTTCTTGGAGTATATTACTACTCTCAAGATGGGAATTGGTCTATCTTAATATGATATTTTTCACAACTTTCGAGAGCGTGTTGAGTAGGCTGATCGGCCTGTATTACTGTGGCAGTTACTTGTATTTGCCTGGCTTGTGGAAAACGATTACATTCGCTGCCTTCCATGCGGTCGGGAAATATTCTAGTTTAAGAATTGTATTTACACAGAGTTGGAAATATTCAAGAGCCAGGTCGGGGAGTTTGTTTAATACAATCGCTTGTATGCCAGCCTCACCTGGGGCCTTTTTTGGCATCATATGGTGGATGGTAAGCTTAATTTCTAGCGATTGTGTGGGTCATGGTTCATGATCTGTTATTTTTAGTTGCTGGAGAATTTGGGCATTGAAATTTCTATCACAGGACTCCTGGTCTGGTTGGAAGGTAGTTTCCAGCAAGTTGGTGAAGGCTTGTGCTCTCTCTTAGGGAGTGAAGGGGATCCCTGTGTTTGTTGTTGGCGGTGGGACTTTGTCAGATTTATTTAACAGGTGCTTTGTTAGGCCTCACAAATTGTTAGTGTTTATGCTTAATTTAGCGATTTTAGTATCTAAGACACTTACTGTCGTAGGGCTACTTCATCTGAGATTACAGTTTGGAAATCATTAATACGATGCGTAATATGACAATCACTGCGGCGTGTATATTGGTGCCGTAAGCGGGGGTTTTTTTTGCGTAATAATATCCTGTACGTATTGTGGAAATGTCTCTAATTTTGTTGTGACTGTTTTCTCTGGAATATGTTCAGCTATGCCTTTTTGTATAGCTTCAGTTAGCACAGAGACTGTTTCGTCAATGTGGAAGGTTGTAGTTAAGGAGTTTTCATCAATTTGCGGTAGATTGTCATCAATAAAATTTTTAAATGGTGTACAGTTTGCGTTAGAATAATCTCTGAACTTCGTTGGGACTGTACTTTAGTGTCACCAGCTTGTCAGTAAAGGTTTATTGGGAAGCGATCGGAAGAAAGTTCGTGCTCTACTCTGAGGTTGAACCATTGGGACAGGAAATAGATTGTTTTGCTTAAAATGTGTCCCGTTTACAGTCACGATTTTTATGTTATTATGACACAAGTAATCAATAAATTCGTCCTTTTTGGTGCGTAGGTAGTCCGCATTCCATTGTAGAATTGTGTGTGTCGGGATTGTATACTGTAGCTGCGTTATTGTTTTGCGTAAGCATGGCCAATATTTTTGTCCATTTGAGGTGAAGCACGGTTGTCTGCGCAACTTTATTAGACAACATTATCGAGCTCTCTGCATTATTTTACTATGGCAGCAGCAGTTGTAGTGATATCTGGGAGCCAGTTTATGTTTATAGAGCGATTTCCGGATACTCTCTTTAAGCGCCACGCTACAAAGTTACAGAATGGTGCTATAATGCTGCGATACTAATTTTACAAGCGGATACCATAAAATGACTCTGGAATTTAACAAACTGGCTTTTATTTGTTTCACTGGCCAGGAAAAGGCATTTGACATTCTGTAGCTAGATATGGACATAAATATCTACTTTTCTAATGGGTTAATTTATAAAATTTCGCCTCAGAAATTTTACAAAGATCATACAAATCAGAGTGAATTGTGCAATGTCAGACGGAATACTGTTCGAGAAAAGAGTCCCGCAATATTTTCTGAGTAATTTGCTATTTAATATTATAACAGATTATATAAATAAAACGATACAACTAGGAAGTGTAATAAGTTGGCAACTAAAATTTCATGATAATTCTTTGTGCTAATGGTAAAATCAGAAGTATTGATTGATTCATTTATGCCCATTTAGTCCCTGAGTTGCCTAATGTCATGCCCAGGCATCTTACATAGTGAGGCGAAAATTCAAGTCTTAAGCACAAAAGAAGGCTTAGGCTATTTGTAACTCTATGTACAAAATGAAGTGTCTCAACTTACTGACTGATCAACAAACAGCTGAAACTGCTCGGTGCAAAATCATGATAATTAAGGGGCACCCACCTAGAAAGGATTTTTCCGAAATTCTACCCCTAAAAGGGTGAAAACGGGTAAATGTGTTTTCAAGGACTCCTCGATAGTTCATTAACACGATGAGATATAGTTGTGCCCTTAGCTTTGAAAATTAGTCAATACAAATGCCTAATATTAATTTCAGAATTTTTTAAATTCAACTTTTAAGATGGTAAAAAGGGATAAGATGTGTTTTGGAAGACTTCCGGATAGGTTTTTAACTTAATGATTTCCCGTTGTGCTTTTAATTTCAAAAGCTAGCTTTTGCAAATCCTAAAAACCAATTACAGATTTTTTTTCTAATGTTCAACCCCTAAGGAAGAGAAAAGAGGTAAAAAAAGGGCTTTTATGTACTCCTTTCTAGTGCATTACCGCGGTAAGATAAAATTATACTCTTGTGACTATTCCAGCTGCACAGTAACCATCATTGTTTTGCAACATTTAATTAGTTTCTTCTTGCAAACAGAACTGTCACTTTAAACTCGCAAATCACAAAAAAAAAAAAAAATGTTTAAAATCATAGGTTATAACACGGCAGGCCGTTTGTTAATATTTTGTTTCGAACAAACCTGATATTTTATTCCTTACAATAATATTTAATGTAACTTGAATATATTCCAGTAGTATGACAACTAGAAGACAAAAATTATTTCATGCTATCTCTATTCTCTATCTTTGAAGTTAATTGACAAGTAGTTAAAAGAATTCCATGGAAGAAAGTGTTACGGGGATGTAGCAATGTAATCATTATATTTAACCTTCAAAATAGTTTGCTTAAGATGTTCGAAGGAGTGGAAATGGAGTACAGATCTCTGAACAGTTGTGAAAATGGATGGTGCAGTCCATTACCCTGGGCAACTTTATGTGTACAGATCCTGAGTAAGTTCACCTAGCAAATTGATAATCCTAGCCCCTAAGGGCATAACCAATAATGTGCTGTTGATGGCAGGGTGAATGTGATGGTGGAATCTTATCTTTTTGGCGGACTTCTCTGCTACAGCATGATGCATAGTATCTCTGGGAAATATTGTAGGTCCTTTGCATGGCTCTGGGCTGGTATAAGTGGAAGTCACTGTATTAGTCACCAAATATCGCCATGTGCCGGGTCTCGTTGGCCGTCAGGGCGTGCACAGCTTGCTCCCTATAAAGTAACATCATTTTCTTTGCAACTCCACACAATTTATAAAAGGATGTCCTCATGATGCTTAAATTTTACATATACGTCTTGTTGGCAGATTCTATCACCAGCTAAACTTTCCCCAGCTGATGCTTCATGACATGCATTAAAATATCGCAAAGTTGCAATTTTCTTCATCATCCGCAAAATAATACAGTACGAATTAATAACATGAGATTACATACAAAATGGCACAATACCTACCTAAAAAGATCGATATGGTGCTTGGTTATCACGTACTTACAGTTACACTCTTTACCAATAATGGCGAGACTGTCGGCGGTCTCGTACGCCTGAACTGCAATAGTATAATCTTAATTACCGGAACCTTTGTATTCTATTTTAATATACTGAGGGGAGAGGCACCACACTCTCGTCGGAGAGTTTTTAACACAATCGCGTCTTCAACATAAAACCGCGTAAGGGCTGAAGCCATTTTTGGTATATCGTTCATGCATTATTCATTTCACTCAACAAGTGAAATAGTGTCAAGTCATTGTAGGGCAACCTAATTAGCATCACCAGTGTTTCCATTTATATAGTTCAAATGTGTCCTAAGCGCACTTACAAGCATAGATTGCTGCTATTTCCCAACTATTTAAGCTAATGTCACCTAATTCATAACATAGACATTGCCCCCTACGATGAACTGCGCTGCAGGCTCAAGCACACCCTAAGCCCACTTATAAGCGTAGTCGACCCCAATTTGAATAATTCTTGCCAGGGGAGTTAGTACTGAACACATTAATTTGGACACACATTTCTCAATACTTTGCCGTATGTTGTAGAGAAACCACAACAAATTATAAACATTGACAAAATTAAAAAAAAAACTGTGTTTTTTAGTTAATCCCTTACTCCTGCTGCACGAATCATTCAAAAGCCAAACATTCCACTTTGTCTTGTAGCTTTTTTATTTAGCAACTGTAAAGGAGGTTGAAAAACTTTTATATGTATTATGAAAAAAAAAAAGTGATAATTGTGAAGACTAGGTGCTCATCTGAAGGAAAGGTTTCTTCATCTTAATTTTGATTTTTTTTACTTTTAGTATGCCTCCCAATTTGCAAATATATGACCATTTTAAATGAGGTTATGTGGTTGGTTGGTGTAAAAAAAATTTTTAAAGTTCCAGAGAGACATATCTTATCGTGTACATAAACTGAAATTAAGTGTGTCAAATGTGTTGTAATTTGCATGCAATTACACTTACCACAATGGAATTTTTTATTTGCGAGTCCTCATTGTGTGTTTTGTGAAGAAAAAATTTAGGGATATAGTGGTAGAAGTTACACATCTGTGATTACGCAAGTCACCATGTTGCTGTCCTTGACTGTATGGTAATGGCTAGATGCAGTGAACAAAAGTGAAAGAGTTTGTTGTACCAGAATTTAACATTAGCGTGGAACATTTCAGCACAGGTGTCTTCTGGGTCGAAGGTAGTGCGGTACACAGTCAGAGGAGTACTTTTGTGTTCACTTAACTTTACCGAGAGAAAAATTGCGATATAGGAATGGAGAGTGAACACAATGGTGTATTGGAGGATTCGAGTCAGCTATGCATAGGGAGTTACCTGGATGCTTACCAATTAGTACACCATCAGGTACACAGGAATCGCAGATATGTGCCCATTGTTATTTTTGGAAAATCTTTACATTCACTTTGAAATTTTCTTTTTTTTTTTTTTTGTTGTTGTGTTTTTAATGTATTTACCCCACAATTCCCCTGATCTTCATAGCCCTCCCCTTTGTTGCAATTCTTATATAGTATAGGAATTATATTAAAGCGACCATGGGCTTATGCGTCAGCATGAATGGCACTATCAATACATATCATTATTTTGTATTTTGAACCTTTCCTTCAGACGAGCCCCTAATCTTCTTTATTAACAAAACTGTGATAATAATGCCGTGCTTATGTAGGCCTAATTAAACATGATTCAGAAAAACAGTTAATGAAAATTATGTAAATCGTATAATTAACATATATGTAAGCTGTAAATTATAAAGGAAACCTGGGTTCATTTGTAAAAAATTGTACTCATTCACACGATACAAGAAATTTTAACATACAGAACACTGCTCATAATACAAAACAAATTGAGGACAGTGTTGCAATGGGTACAGGACTTGAATAAGTCAATAATAAAAACGTAATAATCTCATGGTTTGTATTCACTAAAAGAGACTAATTGCTGGGGCATTAAAAATAATTACTTGAAAAGGGCAACAAATAGTAATTATTTAAGTTTTTGTATTACCGTAAGTATAGTTTACCAAATTCTAGCACAGTAGTCCTTTATTTCCCTGCTCATAAATGACTTGCATAAAGTTGTGAATATTGTATTGAATAATTTTCGGCCCATATGAAATTTGGAAATAGTTGGAAGTTGATTGCTATTGCCTTACCTGGTTTCTGAACATCGCACAGCCATTTTATTCACTCGATGCAGGCGACAGCTCAACTTAATTGCACTACACAAAAAAAAGCTACTTACCTTCTGCAGTGATATTAAAACTTCATATTTAATGCCTCTTTCTTGTTTTTCGTAAACTAAAACTAGCAAATACAAGCTGTATGTTGTTCATTTCCATCTAACACGGTTGTGTATATTGTTACCGTACATTATATTTTGGAGGGGTATGGTACTGTGTTTATGCAGCAGATTTTTACTTATTGTTTCTTGTCAACTATTATTGAACACAGCCCAAGAATTTGCTTTTCTCAGAAGCATTGAATTAATTATCAACTTGGCACAAGATTACATACAAACATCATACAGCTATTTACATTGGAGGTTATCCAGCAACGTCACTTTCGGAAGATACCCGAATGACCAAAACTCATCTTGGCCGCTATGAGATGACCTGGTCTTTACTGGCCTTGGGTTTGAAGATAATGATTTTGCTCTATTCAGATAATGTATCTGGCCCATGTATAGAAGGGAAATATCACCGTCAACCTTTTCGAACGATAGGCCGAAGAAAATCAAAGAAAGTAGGCGAATTTTATCATTCGGGCATTGGAGACATCCACGAATGCTGGAGAGTGATATTGGCTGAATGGAAATGATGACAAACTACTCACATTTTGTAACATTATATTTACTTGCAGAAAAAGGTGGGGCTGGCGAAAATCTAATAAAATATGTTCGAAGTTTGGAAGCTATATCGGGCCCATCTTGTGTGAGCCGAATTATATGCGGTGATGGAGATGAATACACTTCTACCAAACTAAAGAATTTCTGATCAGATAACGGGATTGATATAAGCTCCATACAGTGCACAGAGAAATAGTGAAGGCAAACTGATGAATTTAAGTTTACTTAATATATTATATATAATGTTTTCAGCAGTTAATCTCCCTCGACCCTTGTGGGAAAAGGCATTAAGGACAGCCACATATCAGCTGAATAGATCACCTACTATTGTATTAAATAAAGACATGCCTCCTCACATATATTATGGTGAGCAAGATTTGTCTAAACTAAGGGTGCAAGACTCTGAAATGACCGGAATTTACCCATTTGGATTGACGTCACATCAGTGTTTACTTACTCGCTGCTCAGATTTAGACATTTAGCATTTAACATTTGTTAGTGTTCTCTAAGCAACGTTTTGGTTAAATTTGTGAAAAAAATTTTCAGTGACAGGATATAGGTAATACCAAATTTATCCCGAGTATTTTCTTTATAATGAAATATATTTAATTTGTGTAAACAATAAAATTAGTGATATTTGTACAGTGCAGGCACTACATGTACACAGGTACATGTAGTGCCATACTAGGTTATTTTACATGGTTGCCTATTACCAGTGCGTAGATTTTTGAAATAAATTTGAAAGTGATTAACTAACAGCACACACAGTTGGGCTATAAATTAGAGATGAAACGAATAGTAATTTTGCCGGATACCGGATATTCGGCTGGGTCACAAGCCGGATGGCCGGATATCCGGCGGCCGAATATTCGGCAGGTCTGAGTGTGATTTCTTCTTAGAAGAAATATTCATGTCGCAACATGTTTGTTTTCCGACGCCGGCGCATAGATACTCGCGGGAGTGCAGTAAGCAGGCGGGAGGGGTAATGAATGAGTTCGCTCACTCATTTGTTTTGTTTTGTTTGAGCCGCCATTTGTTGACGTTCGGGTTTAGGTGAAATTAGTGAAAGCAAGTTACGAAAATGTCAGCGCGAAGTAAAAGATCCTCAATTTGGCAATATTTTGATATCAGCAATGACAACAATAAGTTTGCTGTGTGTTCGTTGTGCCAAATGCAAATCTCTCGTGGTGGAAAAGGAAAAAAAGCAGGTATGTATTCAATTATTTTATTATCGGATTTAGCTTTTTGTATCGAAAATATTCCGCAATTTAACGTGAATAAAATTTATTTCAAGTTGATCTACTAAATTTAATAATAAATAATGATCGTATTCGTAACTAGTTATGTAACCACGGAATTCGAGGGGTTTGTTTTAAAAGATATTATTTTAAGAAACTGCTGTCATACTTTCGTAGCCTTTCGTGAACTTCAAGTAAATTATAAATGGTTAATGGATAGTTAATTTATTGTTGTATAAACTAGTTTACTGATCCGAATTATTTCAAATCTTACTTCGCTTTTATTTATCGATTTTGTTTTAATCAATACGCTTATTTTTCTTTCAGGTACGTCAGCTATGAGTAACCATTTGAAATACAAACATCCGGATAAGTTCAACGAGATTCGTAAGGATAAGTCCGTGGTACTTGCTCCGCTGCCAGCAGCCAATGCTCACCCCGGTCCAAGTACATCGTCGACATCGACACAAAAACAATTAAGTTTGTCTGAATCATTTGAACGAAAATTATTATGGGATGTGAATGATGCAAAGGCCAAAAAGTATCATTATCTAATCACAGAAATGATTGCACTAGACAATGAGCCATTATCTATCGTGGAAAGAGTTGGATTCAAGAGATTCATGGAACAAGCGGTACCCCGCTATGAAATGCCGAGTCGCACCTATATTACTCAAACAATTGTTCCTGATATTTACGACCGAATTAAAACAAAAATTGCAGCAAATATAGCAAATGCTCTCGCGATTTCAGTGACTTCTGACGTTTGGACCTGTTTGCACAACAATGCGAGCTTTTTGAGCTTCACAGCTCATTGGTTGTCTTCTGATCTTCATCAGGAACATGCTGTTCTTGCTATGAAGCCATTCCCAGGATCCCATACTGGAGAAAATATAGCAAAAGAGCTTAATACGATCGCAGCTCGCTGGAACATTAACCAAAGTAAAATACATTTACTTATTCATGACAGTGGTGCTAACATGGTCAAGGGTGTTCGAGTGGCCGAGTATGATTCTGCTAGATGCTTCCTTCATTTACTTGAGAGGGTTGTCACAGTCTCGTTAAAGGTTCAACATGAAGTAGTGGAGATGATCGCTGCCGGTAGACGTCTTGTGACGCACTTCAACCATTCAGGTTTAGCTCATGAGAAACTGATCGAAATACAAAAAGAACTTTGTTTGCCACAGCACCAACTTGTTCAAGATGTAAGTACGCGGTGGAATTCTACCTATTATATGGAAGAACGGTTATTGGAGCAAAAACGGGGTATTTCTGTTTACGTAGCTGACCACGGCATACTTAATAACTTGACAGCTCAGCAATGGGAATTGATGGAACAGTGCGTCAAGCTTTTAAAACCTTTTGAGGAAATTACAAAAATCACCAGTTCCGGTCTCTCTTGCATATCAGAAGTTATTCCCCATGTTGCTGCTTTAAAGAAGTATTTGGACAAAGAAGAAACTGCAAAAATTACCCCTGATATACTGCATATGAGAGCCTCGTTAAGAGCTGAAATAGAAAGCCGTTTTAGCACCATAGGACAAGATCAAAATTTTTTGATTGCAACGTTCCTCGATCCGAGGTTTAAGACCAACTTTTTCGGGGCACTTGAAGCTGAAAGTGCTAGGCAAAAAATTTTGTTGGAGTATTTAAAAATGACCTGTGATGATTCGTCTAACAGTGGATGTGATTCGCCATCTTCATCGCCGGCTAAGAGACGTAGAGTTGATGAGGCGGGATCGACTACAACACGCGAGGCTCACGACACATTTTGGAATTGTTTTGATGAAGTGGCGAATGAAAATAATAGATCGTGTCAGGATCAAGAGAAAAGCGCGATTGCAAATGAAATTGATTATTATTTAAAAACAGCTCGTATTGATCGTAGCTCCGACCCTTACTTTTGGTGGAGTGTCAATACAAACCAATATCCAAATTTGTCAAAATTTGCTAAAATTTATCTTTCAGCTCCATGCAGCAGCGTCTATAGTGAAAGGTTGTTTTCTGAAGCCGGCCTTGTCTATGAAAACAAGCGCAATCGCTTATTGCCATTACACGCAGAACAAATTGTGTTCATCCATCACAATTTGTCTTTAGTTAATTTTGAATATTAATAAATTGTGTTTAATATTCATAATAAAGAAACCACCTTAAGTTATTGATTTTCATTTGTTTGGCATGAATTTTAGAATGGATTAAATATTATACCTATATAATGTGGACAGTAGTTGCATTTATTGCATAAATTTAATCCAACTTTGATATTTTTGTACTATCCGGTATCCGGCCGAACCGAATATTGACTCACTATCCGGTATCCGGCCGAAATAGAACAAAGGGCCGGATAGGCCGGATAACGGATAGTAACCGGATATCCGTTTCATCTCTACTATAAATCCTTGGGGTAGCTATAGCCTTCACACAGGTATCCAGCCTGTATTGTCTTGTTGGCAGATTCCATCACCAGTTAAAAATTTGCACCCAGTATTGCAGTATTAAAGTATGCCGAGCAAATATAGAATTATGCACTACGTAAATATCAACTACAGAATGTGTGCATTGTGTAATTCTACTGCTTGTTACATTTAAAAATTATATGTAGGCCTATAACAAGTTACTTCTTCCACTGTGACTGAATTATATCTATGAACAATAGCTAGAATTATGTTAAATTCACAGTATTCGGCTGTTCCCATTATTAACAATGTCAGAAACTTATAATATTGTAAAATGCTGTCTGATTTATTTTAATATTTTTTCTGCCATAGTTTGTCATTCTCCTGCAGAGATGTTATGTAAATAGTACTAATAACACAATGCTAATTACTTATTGTGGTGTATATTAGTGATTCACTGCCTCAAAGTGGCACAGTGGTAATAAACTGTTTGGGAGAACCCATGTTCATTTGCTGATCCAGAGATCCTGAGATTGGTTTTCCTTGGTTTCTTTGAAATCACTCCATTCAGATGCTAGGTGCTTTGTTAATATAGGCCACAGTTGATTCTGCCCCCATTCTTGATTGTCTATGCAACTTGTGTGTGTTGTTGACAAATTAAACCATAATTAATTAACTCTTCCCTGCCTTATATTTATAAGGTGTATCACTATTACATACACCTTATAAATATAAGGCAGGGAAGAGTTCATTAATTATGGTTTAATTTTTCATCTACACACACACGTTGCTTAGAAAGGAATTTGAACATACAAGACATTCTATTTCCATATATGTATGTATAAAGCCATTACCAACTTAAGTTATGTGGTAAATATTTATTTTATTGTTTAAGACCTTCAGTGTCAATTTCATGTACCTACATTAATTTTATTTTAATTAACTTACTTCTGTTTGCAGAAAAACTATATTCTGTGTAAGATAACAGTAACTATGACTCCGTACCATTACAAGAAATTGAGTGTTTTTTCCATGTAGAGGTATGAAGAGAAATTTGACTGCATCATCAGATCCTCTTCCCACAATCAGCTCTGAACTGCAGCTTCCTGAAGGATACATGCTGCCACTTACTACAGAAGGGGAAGATGATGATGATGATGATGATGATGATGATGATGATGTTGATGATGAATATAAGCATCCTTTGTGCAAAAGTGGACTTTTTTTTAAATATACTATCTTAGTTTACAAACAGAAATTTTCTGCCGTAGATGTTAGTAAAATAAGAAGCTAAATCCACTGGGAAATTTAACATTATCGGAATAAATGTTTAAGAGTGGTAACAAGAAAAAGTTGTTCTACGCTGGTTCCCCAGGTTTAACTACTTTCATGCTGGTAGTACCATTTATTACAGTTAGGCTTACTACTTTATATGATTCACTAAACGTATATTTTCAGATAGCTTGAAGAAGTAATGTAATATTGCAATACCACAGAATTTTTATTAGTATTATATTTGCTGTAGTGCAAGAGAATTATAATTACAGAGTGTAATTTATGATGTTTTCCAGTATTTTATAACATTAAATTGTAAACATTTGTCTTAGTTTGATTAACATTTGGATGAGAAGTGTGATTATTGTAATCTATGAATTTGTAACAGAAGTACTTTTTTTAGCTAATAAGATAGTTGCAGATAATTAAGTTAATATCTGCCATATTTAATCATCTTGACAAGTAAACAGAAATTATTTTGTTTTAATGTCACCTGTAGGCTTACAATGATAATTATGATTTACAAAGAATTTTGATACATCACCTTGATGTAGATCTTCCCAAGGGAAAATTCTTTCTAACAACGAATGTGAACTTCATCTTTTGAAACACTTTGACAATTACAGTAGAATTTATATAAATTTTGTTTTTGAAATATTGTGATAAAAGTTGTACATGTGTTAACAAAGAAATATAAACACTAAAATGTTCACAAATGTTGGCAGTGATAGATTATGTGCTTCAAGAGGTCCAGTTTTATGTTGAGTGGGAAACATTTATCTAAATACGCATTGCTGTTACACACAAATTCAGTAATTATTTTTTCCCCTTTTCTTTAGTCAGAGAAATACTTTAAAAACTTTGAATTTAAATGCAGTAAGATATTTTTAGCTTGTTATAGAGTATTCTAATTTTGTGTTTTACTGTCCAAGCATTCAAATGTAGTAGAGTTAAATGTCAGATTAAAGTACTTCACTTTACAGTATCTTCCAAATCCCCTGCAGATGCACCTATAATTAAATATATATTCCGTATAATATAGTTTTCAGTATTAACTATAAAATTTCAAGGCAGTTTGTGTAATCTTGTATTGAGATTCTGCTGTATACCTGAAAGAATTATAGGCATCTAGTCCAGTCCTTTGAACTTTGGAGATCATTCACCTTTGGCAGAACCAAATCCATGTCTCTGTCGTAGATTTGAATTGGCTGAAAAGTGAAATTTTTGTGAATTAACATGTTGCCACATGATTTGGTTGTATTTACAACCAACACTTTATTATGGTTCAATATATGAAGCCACTCATATACCATCATTGTTAGTGTTTGCAGAGTTCTGTTTTCTAAACACAACATAAATTAAACAATTTTGGCAAAATGTCATGGCAAGTGCTTAATGAATCACATTGGTCTGATATTGACAGTACATATACTATTAGATTTGAAATTGCTGTTAAAACTTTTTTCTAGAATATTTTGAATAAGCTGTATTTTTAACTTAAACAAACAGTATAACTATAATTTGTTCTGAAGAGCTTCCATTATTTATTTTCTTTAAAGTGTTAATTTTCAAATATTTAAATTTTTGCTATTTTGGGAAATAAATATTTTGGTTTGAGAAGTCCAGACCTATTTTCATTCCTGCATTCTTGCCAGATGTCAAAACAAATTAAAAGCATTTTAGACATTTATTTCTGTAACAATTTGAGAAGTCCAAGAAGCCCTATCATATTATTTAATTTTCAATAGTTGTTAAGTGTTCAGCATGGTTCCAAGTTACATAGCTGGCATTTGTCAACAGCAGTTCTAGTTTCTTTGGATACGCTGTTGAAATCTACCTGAAATATAACAGCTTAAATGTAAACTGCTGATCCACCAAACATCTTTATAAACATTTTAAAGATTCTTTAATTTTTTTCTTTTGCTGACCAATTTTCTGATGTCTAAAAAGAGTAGTGTTTCCCATACTTATTAAAGTCTCTTGTTTTTAACAGAAAAGATGTTCTTGCAGAAATGCTTTGTTATTTTTAGTAAAGATTATTGTGAATCTTCATTCAAGACAGTGTTAGGTTCTTATAGTAAGCATAATCTGCACTGGTTAAATTTAATTCGGACACTTTACCTTGAGGTAACTACTGCTCTCAGTTATACACATAATCTCTTCTACACTAGACACTATAGATGAAACTAGTATCCTAGATAACATATTTTCCTCAAACACTTGTCAGGGTAAAAAAATAGCTGGAAAGCTATTTTATATATCTGTATTTCATTTTTGGGATGTAATTATCTTGCAGCATTCGATTTCATTCATTCCAGACTTAACAAATGGCACTTCCATAAAAGCTCAATTGTATCAGTGTAATTTCGAGCATTGGGATGTGGCTTCTATTTTTCATATTTTGAGAATACACAACATAGTTTTTGAAAACAAGGCACAAATAATGACAACTTGCTTACGATATCAAGCTGATCCAGCTTGAGATCAAATAAAAACTTCACATTGTGGGGTTAACTGTTTGTAGTAGTTCTGTATTTTTTAAAGCTTGTGTCATTAAATATTTAATAAATATTGTATAATTTTTATAGTTTATTGTTATGTGAATAATGGTCCACTGTCAAAATTGTACTATGTCTATTAATAATTAGTGTTGAAAAATAATAAAATACAATTTTAAGGTTTTATAACAGATTTGTTTTATTGCTGCACTTAATTTCCTATCCTGTTTTATCATCTGGTGAATGGTATTTATTTGAAAATAATATATTGGTTGCATCAGTGTGCTCGTACACAAAAATGTTTCTTTTTTCTGTGCCATATTTTGTATTCATGATTCTGATGTTGGGAGGACAAGGAGTGCGGCAGTGATAACAGTAACTAATTTTTTTTGCAAGTTGGCACTAACTTTTTCTGCCCAATAGTGTGTATGGGTAATGTGTAAATAACTGATTGACTTCACTTGAAGCTTATCATTGAGAATAACTTAAACATACAGATTCTCTGTTTAGTTAGAATTGTAAAACTTTTACATTAACTGAACAAACATCATATTTTGCCACTTGGTTCTTAGAAATTAATCAGCAGCAATGTTGCCAGCAAAATTACTTTTAGAGCTCTCGTAGCATGTCCCAAGGGAGTAATCATATTGTCTTGAAATATTCTTGGTCTATATTAAGGAACATATTACTATGTACTATAGGCAGATTCAGAGCGGTTTTACTACTATGACCAACAGGAAATATAATAATATACATCAAGAATTTGTTGATTTCTGGTCCCTTAAGATATTTATAAAAAAAAACATGTTGCCAGCTAGAACACAGATCACTTTTTTTTATTATTCTACACTGAAACTTGTAGAAAACATTGTGTAGTAATGTAGTAATGTGAACTTTTTCATACTTGTTTGCTAAAGTTTACAACTTCATTCTGTTCCATTGAAAGGCTCTTGTGTCTTTGAATGAAACAAATGCTAGTGAACATCAACTATTGTTGGCATTAAAACTGCAATGTACTACATTTTATATTTGCTGTGAATTTTCTTTAATTTCCCAAATTTTATTAAATGAATGTAAATTTTTCAAAATGGACTTGGTTTTTTACAAGTACTCAATATTAAAAAAATTATCTTCCTTTATATTCTATCAACATGTCTAAGAATATTTAATGCTTGCACAAGAATACAAATTACAGTTTTCAGTCGAGCGTTGATTTGTTCTATGGGAATGTACACTGCCCTTCGTGAGAATTGGTTGATAGACACTAACCTAAATAGGTTGCTTGACAGCCAAATGACGTGGGACCAGGTACTCCCTTCCTCAAAGGAGGAAGCAGACTGGATCCGAAAGTTCTACCCATTGGTTTGGGGACAAGAGGCAAAAGGCATGGCGAAAGACATAAGAGACAGCTACGAGAGATGCAGCGTGGCCGACGCTAGCACCTCCCAGGTAACAGAACAGGGAAGTGAAGTAGAGGAGAGCGGGAATCATGAACCCATAGGAGAACATTACTGCAAAAGAGACAGGAAATTAACCAGAAATAGATATAGACTACGAGTCTATTCAAACTGAGGCATCTCTGATACTAAAACACATAACTGAATATGTAACCGATGACCGGAAGAAGGTCACAAAAGAATGCGGAAACTTCTTATTACCAAAGATACTAAGGTTGAAAGCCCTGCTGGATATGCAGCTGCTTAAAAACAGCACGCTGCATGCGGAAAACAGGGGTCTTAAGGATAAAATGGCAATCCTTGAAAGGGCGCTCTAAAGAAATGTTACACCAGTGCAGGTTACCAAGACCAAGGGCTTGTTGTTCTCTGACATTGTCAGAGAAAACAAGGATAATAAAGGGAAAGAGCCATAATAAATGAGCCAGCCTGAGGAGTGGCAGGTGGTTCACGGACGCAGACTGGGAGACAAAAAGCCGGTCTTAATTTACCCCAAGAAGGGAAGGGGAAATCGGAAGAGACCAGAGGAAAGCTCCAATCGCTGGACCCCGTGCGAGAACAATTGAAAATCAGAAAAGTAAGGGTGGAGTACTACTGGAAGCTGAGGACGAGGAAACTCCCATCAAGCTAAAGAACACGCAGAAAATTGAAGAACTTGGGCTACGAGAAGAAGACCCAAAGAGATGAAGGCCGAAGGTCATACTTTTTGATGTGCCCAGGGAGTATGACACTCCCGAATATCTGGCCACCTTATGTGATCAGAATTTTTGGGAGTCGAGGATAGGCAAAGAGGAGTTCCTCCAGAACGCTACGATCAGGTTCCGCACAGACCCACGTAGCAACAAAGAAAGAGTTAATGTAGTACTCGAGACTTCACCTACACTGAGACATATGCTGATATCAGAGGAATTATTGTATGTGGGTTTCCAGCAATGCAATATACGGGGTTATCTGGTACCAGCGAGATGTTTCCATTGCTAAGTCTACGAGGGGTGACCCAAAAGTAACGGGAATTGGGCTGCGCTGGGGAAGGAGAGTGGGGGAACCCATTGTTCGACCAGGTGTCCATTAGGGACACGTCTCCTGAGTTAGTGTGCGAAATTCTGTCGCTGTGAGTGCATCGGTTCGCTCGTGGAAATTTTTTTAGTGAAACAACTTTTTCCATTTCGCCGAAAACGTGATGGCCGATTGTCGAGAGCAAGGCGCGGCTGTGAAATTTTGTTTCCTGTTAGGGAAATCGGCAGCGGAAACTATTGTAATGCTTGAGACTGCTTATCGGGGTGCTGCCCTAAGTAAAGCAGAGTCTACGAGTGGTTTTCACGTTTTAAAAATGGAGAAATGTCAATTGAAGACCAACCCCGTTCAGGACGCCCCTCAACGTCAAGAAGTGACGAAAATGTCGACAAAATCAATACTCTCGTTCATGAAGACCATCGCCGAATCATTGATCAGCTCTGTGAGATGTCTGGAATATCATGGAGTAAAATTCAGAGGATTTTATCCGAAGATTTGCACATGAGAAGAGTTGCAGTCAAATTTGTTCCTCGCCTTCTCACAGGCGAGCAAAGGGAGCGTCGACTTCAGGCATGTTTTGAGCTTCAAAATCAGCTCAAAGAGGACTCTGAACTCTTTTCCAAGGTGATTACTGGTGATGAATCGTGGTGCTATGGATTCGACCCCGAAACAAAGCAGCAATCAAGCCAGTGGAAGACACCTGGCTCTCCTCGTCCCAAAAAAGCTCGCCAAGTGAAGTCAAACTTCAAGACAATGCTCATTTGTTTCTTCGATTGCAGAGGTGTTGCGCCCGCGGAGTGCGTTCCCACAGGTCAAACTGTCAACCAGAAGTTCTACTTGGAGGTTTTGAAAAGATTGACAGAGAGTATCCGGAGGAAAAGGGCAGATCGTTGGCGCACAAGCGACTGGTTCTTTCATCATGACAACGCGCCGGCCCACACCGTTCTCACCGTAAAGCAGTTTTTGACCAACAATGGTATGACACCTATTGTCCACCCTCCCCCCCTACTCAAGGATCTAGCCCCCTGTGATTCCTTTTTGTTCCCCAGACTCAAAAGGGACATGAAAGGAAAGAATTTTGCCACTGTGGAGGAAGTAAAACCAAATTCGCTGGAAGGACTAAGGAACATCCCGATAAGTGAATTAAAAAAATGTTTTGAATAATGGAAGGATTGTTTGCAGAGGTGCGTTGTGGTCAAGGGAGAATACTTTGAAGGTGATAAAAATTTGGGGTAAAAATATTAAGAAATAAAGACGTTATGACGAAATTCCCGTTTTTTTTTCAGTCCCCCCTCATATGGTCATGTCAAAGAAAAATGCAAACCCCCTCTAGTCTGCTCTGGATGTGCTGAGGTGGGGCACAAATTCAGTGCATGTGTAAATAAAACAGAGACAGTGAGGTGTTTTAACTGTCTCCGTGACAAGAAAAAGGACGCCAAACATAGGGTAGGTTCTCTGGACTGCCCTGTCCATCAACACATGCTTGTGTTGGAGCTTGAAAGGGCCCAGTATGACTGAGTGTCATGCGCTGCCACACGTCGGGCAGATAAAGCTGCAAACGGCTGCAGTTCCTACCGTGGAACTTCACAGAGTTGGACAGGAGCAAAATCTGGACCTCGTAATGATGGGAAAATACCAAGTCTTCCTGGTCGTTTCATCTTATATGGGGACAAGCCAATGGCAGCAATATGGGTTAGAAATCCCAAGATAAGCTATATCCTGCTGGAGGCTCTTTCAAACATACATCACATGCGTTTGAAACTGGAAATAAGAGGAGGTAGTGTGACGATTGTTTCGTCATACTTCCAAGCAAGTGACCCACTCGAGCGTCACCTCTCCCAGTGGGAGGTAATCGTTCAAAGAGCCAAGGAAAAGAAAATCGTATTTAGCGTGGATATAAATTCCAAATCAGAACTTTGGAATTCCCCTGTGACAGACGACCTAGGAGAGGAGGTAAACAGGCACCTGGCGAAGAGAAATCTGCAGATAGCAAACACACCTGGACATCAAGCGACATACTTGTCGCCTGTCCATGATACGGAATCGTATCTTGATGTGACTATAGCGACAGTGCATGTGCTTGGAAGTATTGGGGACTGGAGAGTTTCCAACGAGGTAGAGAGTGACCACCGAATGATCCTGTTCACCATCCGGATGAAAGGAGGTAAGGAAAGTGGACCAGTGTGCCCTAGATGCATAATAGCGAGAGCCAACTGGACCCTTTTTGAAAGAGAACTGCTAAGAAATCTGGATGAATACAGAACAAGTCATAGCAGAATATCAACTAACAGAAGAGCTGAAGGTTTGGTTAACAGCATAATGGCGGCCTGTAAGGAAGCAATTCCCCAGGCCACCAGGAAAGTTCCTCATCATCCCTAGTGGGATGACGAACTGGAGAGAATGAGGAAAAACTTGAAGAAAGCCAGACAGCAATTCAAAAAGACATATTGCCAGAACAAAGACAATGAGCTGTCCAGCAGGGCAGTGTTCTTAGAGGGGACTACCAGCGAACACTGCGCAAAAAAAGGCAACAGGCGTGAAGAACGCTGGTCACAGAAAGGGGAAACGAGGACCCATGGGGCCTGGTCTACCGGATGGTATCAGGGAAACTCAGAAGCACTGAGTAGCTTCCAGCTCTCGAGTGCGATGGAATATTGTTGCAATCCTTTGAATAGAACGCCAGGCACTTGATGGAAGTCTTGTTGCCTGACAATTCCCGGATAGGGGAGAATGATTACCACAGTGAAATGAGAGGAAACACAGAATTGGAGGCAGGACTGAGGACACAGCACCGTTCTCCCTAGAAGAACTAAATCTGACAGTCCAGAGGATCAAACATAAGAAAGCTTTTGGCATGGATGTCCTGACATGGGGAAATGCTCCTCCGAGCATATCCACGAATGAGAATGGAGATGCTAGACCTGTTCAACCACTGTCTGAAAACGGGGGTATTTCCTGAACACTGAGGAAGAGGACTGTTAAAGATCACCTTTAAAGGCGCTGGGAAGAACCCGAGAATGGCCAAGTCGTACCACCCCATCACACTGCTATCAGTGATGGGGAAAGTTTTGGAGCGCCTGGTGAACAAGCGGCTCATGGAATACCTGGGCGTTGTCCAAAGTATTCATGCAAGACAGTACGGCTTTCTATAGGGAAAGAGTACAGAGAAAGCCATAATCGACATGGTGAACCAAGTTAAACAGTACGAACATAACTATGTCCTAGCGATCTCACTGGATATCTCGGGAGCATTTGACAATGTGTGGTGGCCACAAATTTTGTGGCAGCTGCGCTTGTTAGAGTGCCCAAAGAACCTCTATGAACTCATCTAGGACTTCCTAAACGAAATAACGTGTGAACTCAGGCTAGGGGAACATAGCGAATTCAAAGTGCTAATGAAGAGATGTGATCAGTCCTTGGCCCGATAGTGTCGAATATAATCTTCGAAGGGTTGCTGCGACTATCTCCCCCGGATGGCTGTGTGGTCTATGGATATGCGGATGACAGACTTCTACTCATATCGGCATGGTCACTGCGGGAACTGGAAGAAAAAGCAGAAAGAGCCCTTAAAAAGATCATGACCTGGGAGAAGAATTTCAAGTTTAATTTCTCTGTTGAAAAGATGAATTGTATACTGCTTAAGGGGAACCTCCAGAGAACGCCAGTGGTTCGCTTCGAAGGACGAGTTGTGAAACTCGTCCAAGAAATGAAGTACTTGGGTGTAGTACTCCAAACATGTTTCGCATTCCATGGTCACGTTCGCTATGCAGTGGACAAGGCTGTTGTAATGTTCAATCGACTCAGAGCTGTGGCACCTACAAACTGGGTACTTGGCTACCACATGTTGAAGCGGGTGTACCGATCAATTTTCTTGGCTGTAGTTACATATGCTGCATGCGTAGTGTACCCGGAGGTCGCAAAAGTACATATCAGAAGGAAGGTGCTAAGTGCGCAGTGTGCTGCATTACATGCCCCCACAAAGCCCTACAGGACCACTTCAAACAATGCCTTACAAGTTCTGGCAGCAGAGCTCCCACTAGACCTACTTATAAAAGAGCGAGGATAAATTAGTAGGAGAAAATGGGTGGATTTTATCCCCCAGAGGATCAGAAGGCTATTAAGGAAAGAACACTTTATACCTGGCAGGAGAGGTGGGAGCTATCAGAAAAAGGAAGAATTACATACGAGATCTTTCCCGATGTTCGGCTGAGACTGCCCATGAGGTGGCTTACCATAGGCCACTATTGTGCGCAGTTCTTGACTGGACACGGGAACTTCAAGGCGAAGTTGTCCTCGATCGCCCTAGTACAACACCCAGACTTTGAGGTGTGTGGGGTACCCGATACCTCCACTCACCTACTGCATAGCTGTCCGGAGATTGAGGATCTCCGATCCTCTTTCGAGGAATGTCATGGCCAAATCAACCTCCGGGGAATGCTTTCCAGCAGGGTTCTGGCACCGCAAGTGATAGAATTTCTGACGAAAGCTGATAAGAGAAACGAAGAATTCAACGTGTGGTGGCTAAGCCAGAACTTGAATCAGACACTTGGTGTGGGCAGGGAGGCCTGGAGAATTCTGAAACTGAAAATGTCTGACCATCTTTTCCCGACAGTAATACTGGCAAACAATGAACCAGATCGCCCTACACTTACACCATCACCGGAACCAGAACAGCAGGCACCAATTGTGCAGTAGGCACAGGTGCCAAAAATGACTTGGTCAATCCTGCTTCTGATTGACCCAGAGGACAATACCCAGGAAGTAACGAACACACAGGATGAGACAAATCCAGCAAGGACAAATGATAGATGGCTTTGTGGCTGGAATCCAGTCATGTACGTAAGGGAGGGCTTTGCTCTTGTTACTCGCAACATGAGTAAACTCCTAAGGGACTAGAAACGGATAGCATTGCATGCACTGAACAGAAAAAGAGAGACTAAGCAGGAAGACGAAACTGAAGAGCAGAGACAAAGTAGAATGGAAAGGGAAGTCCAACTGCTCAGAAATCAGGTAAGGAGAAACGAGATGGTGCCATTCTCCGAGAGAATTGTATCCATCGAGTGGCCATCCAATAGAGGATCTTTGGATGACGCGGTGCAGGCTTGGCCATTGGGAGCCCACCCGAAAGAACCGTGGGAACTCTACGACGAAATCGTACGAGGAACCCAAATCTCATGACTGGAGGAACCAACGATCCTGATGGCAGCAGTAGCTCTGCTGTTAAGATCTATTGACAGGGGAGAGAAAATCCAATACCCCGGAATGGAGTGCGTCGACAGACTTACCGTCTCCCAGGTAGGTCTAACGACAAACAAGGAGGCTTTCTTGAGCTTGCTTAAGGAGTGCTTCTGGTGAAGGGGGGAAATATTCAACCCGTCCCAGATCTTAAAGGATGCCGTCCACACATAAGGGAGGCGTACCTTCGACCATAGTAAACCCTTCACGGGGTATTCTGTGGTCAGGTATTAGTCCTTCGCCACTGTCGGCTCCTTAAACAACCCCGGATGTGACTAACCCGATTAAGACCATTTCCTGGATAAGACTTTGTCTGTTCCAGGAAAAAAACCGATGATAATGACCCCAGCGACGACCAAGGAAAGTGATTTTGGAGATGGATGGATTCGACGAAGAATTTAAAATAATGGACAAGACCAGATGGTCTGAGTATGGTAGTGTGAATGTGTGTGTAAAAGAGACGAGCGATGATATTCTGCAGTGTGGTTTCGTACGATGCTCTTTGCGCCAGGAGGGCGAGGAGGCAGGAAGCAATCCTGTTTCCTAAATCTTAGTCCTAACAGAGCCCGGGCGCACTGGGCCGAGAATGTCCTAAGGGTGTGCTGTCATATTTAATTTTACATGTGACAGAAGGACAAGTGCGAGTGCGGTAGAGAATATATGTTTTTTGTAAGTATTTAGATTTTGTGTTTTAAATTAATTCGGACAGTATGACGGACTTCAAAATTCAAAGTTCCCAGTGGTGCCCTGCGAAAGAAAAAGAGCCGATTTAGATCTTTGCTTGCGGGAGTTAATGTACGAGTAGAAAGAACTGCTCTAGGTATGACCTTTTAATAGGTATCGGCCACCTAGAGGGGAGGTTTGGTGAGGCCAGCGCCGGTTCCACCGGGAACTTTGGTGGAAGTATTTCAAGACGATTATTTACAACGCACTTTTTTTCTGAACACTCTCAGCACACTCGTGGTGCCATCGTACTGCATCTAAAGCTACCTGTTGCGCCTGTATGATGTGTACGTCTAACTGCTCTGCGATGAAATTTTCATTTGCATTTGAAATGAGGTTGATTTGATTTAGGAGTAGTGGTGGGTTTTCGGCACTGAACTGAGGTTGAATGACAGGTGGCAACATTACTTCCTCGCCAGGGTCGTTTTCACATGCGTCTGGCCCTAGGGAGTGCGAGAGTGCATCTCCTAGCTTATTTTCTCTTCCCAGTACATGTTCTACTACAAAGTCATTTGCCTGCATAAGCATAGACCAGCATGTCAGTTTACTACTGGATTCCTGCATCTTATGTAGCCACACTAAGCTGTGGTTGTATATCCTGAGGGAGAACCGTTGGTACTCTAGGAACTGCCAGTATCGTTTTAGGGCCCAAACGATAGCCAAGAATTTAACTCGTTTATTTCATTTCTGCGCTCTAAAGGGCCGCATTGTGCACTCCCGTAGTCGATAATGAACCGCTCGCCGTCATCGCCTAACTGGAATAATACCACTCCGAGCCACTTCCTGACTCGCGTCAGTTTGCAGGTACAGGTGTCTCGTGAGATCTAGGCGAGAGAGAGATGGGCACTGATGGAATTGGTGTTTGATTTCTGCGAACACCTGGGCAGTTGCCTGTGTTCGCTGGTACTTGACTTGTATTGAAAAGAGTCCGAAAAACTTGCGCAAATGTTTGCGTGTTTCTGGTGGTTCTCACTCATCAATGAGCCGTATGTGTTCTGACCTAGGGCGATTTCTGGTTTCGTTTACAACATGTCCCAAGATATTTAGCTCTGTTTTGCAAATGTGACACTTGTGGTTAGTGCAAGGGAGGCCTGCGGTTGCGAAACATTCCGATACTAACGCCAAGTGTTCCAAATACTCCTCCCGGGTATCTGAACAAACCACTATGTCATATAAATATGCAGTGACGAACTTGCCAATATAGCCATCCAGGACATGCACCATTATACGTAGCTTTAAAACTATCTGGTGTGCACTTAAGATCAAAAGGCATTGCACAAAAATGATACCTTTTGCCATCTGGTGTGGTGAATGTTCTTTTGTGGTGGTCGTTAGGCGTGACTGGAACTTGCCAGTAGCTAGAAAGGAGGTCAAAGGAAGACATAATTTTTGCAGAACCGAGCAAACTGAGAGCACTGTTTACATTAATTACTGGAGGAGATGAACATTTGTGATAAAGTTTATTGGGCGAAAATCCACGTAAAATCTCTGTGTTCCATCTTTCTTAACTGCCAAGGTTATGGCTGATTTGTAGTTGCTCTCAGAGGGCTCATTAACACCATCAAGTCACATTTCACTCACCTGGGTGTCGATGATGTTGTGGTGGTAGGCTGCGTAATATCTGGGCGGTGTGTACAGTGGTTCTTCATGAAGCGGGTTCCCACATGTAAACACACCACTTCGCTCTTGCAAGATGGCTTGTACGGCACTCTGAAATTCCAGGGGAGAGCATGGTCAAAATCGTGGAGATTCACAATGTCCAGAATTGCGGGCTGATGATAGCCTAGGTGTTACAGTTTTTCGTCGCAACTTGCCAAAATGAATGCAGTCACTACACAACTAAGTAAAAGCTTGTTGGTCAATGAGCCATGGCAATCCCAAAATGATGTCTTCTCTGAGGTCTTGCATAATGAGAACGGGGACATGCATGATCTCATCTCTATGGTTACAGTCACCGTGGCGGTACCCTTAGCCTGGCTAGATATGTCGTGTGTAGCGAGCTACACAGACTTTTCTTGATGTTTGCACTGTTCAATAGTAATTATGTTCACTTTTAAAATTATGTGAAGTTGCTGTGTCAGTGAGTGCTATGATTGAAGTTGAGTTTAGGTTAACTGGTGAAAAATTTGCCCGCGATACGAGTGGTTGTTGATCAGGCAGTGCGGTACTATTGTGTGGTGCGGTTGTTATACCGATGTTGCGCAGAGGTTGGGTGGTCCATGCGCCACCAGGTGCTGTGTTTTTGTTATTGTCCCGACTCCCGATGAGTATGGCAGCTGTGAACACACCCATTCCTTGTGGTGGTGCACCACATTGACAGAACTCGGTGGTGTCTCGGGAAATGCCAGAAGCTGTTCGGACAAAATTCTCAAAACCATTATAAATTGCTGCCTGTAAAGCGGCCCTGAATTCTGGGAGAACAGCGTGGATCCCTGCTTCTAACATATCTGCGGTCGCACTATGGGGTAAAACCAGGCTACAAAATTTACCTTGCATCGCACGAACGTTTCTAGTCCCTTGTGGGCATGATGTTTCTCTGTAAAGATGCTAAACTGTGTTTGCAAAGTTGCCAGTGTGCTGGTGTATCTGGTGGAGAATTTTATGACAAACTTCCCACATCATTTGGTATTCTGTGACAGACCTCCAACGCGTGTGCGCATTGCCTGTGTATTGTGCTCCTACCACACATGACCATTCCTCTGGTGAGACACCGTATCGCTGCGATCACTGCATGCATTTTTGCACGAACGCCCACTGGTCCTCCGAGCCCAGTCCATAGAAATTCGACAACATCTGAAATCTCGCTGGATTAACTACTGGAGTGGTGTGCGAAGACTAAATGGTACGCGACACGAATGGTGAGGATGACACTGTAGGCTGCAGTGATGTGAGTTTCAGTACATTAGATATCGGTGGTGGCAAAGGCACCAAATGTCCTTGAGTGTCTGGAGCTGTCACATGAGGTCGCATCTCGACTTACGGTTATTCAGGTGCGGCTGAATTACACTGAGTGAGTTGTTCTGATAAGTAGTCCCTGCACTGGAAACTGACTTTTTGGAACTTACACCATTCAATGGTGCTCATGCAAGCAAAGTGGCACTTATGGTCGCAGCCATGACAGGCTGTAATGTTCCCAGTGGGTTGCCTACAGTTCGGAAAGTCACATGGCAGCATGGTTTCTTGTGGTGGTGTAGTCAACTGGCACCTTGAGGTTGAAACGACCCAGTCCTTGGGTAATGCTGCACTGAGTACACACGAACTTGCTGCCATGTGCCCTGGTACGCTCTGCAAAACTGAGGATGCTCACGAGATAGTCTCTCGTTTAATGCATGCAGGATGTATGGTCTGGCTATGTACCCTTGTGTTGACGTCGATTATTTGGACTTCGTGCATTCATTCGGCTAGTGGACCAATAGTGTTAGAATTGAAGTGTCATATTGGCATTGGAAGGCAGTGGCAAATGTTTGCTGACAGGCCGTCCTTGGCGAAAGGGTTATTGTCCTTCGCCTTGTGGCAAATTACACAATGTCACTCGGGCCAAAAGTCCATCCCGAAACCGGTCACACACACAGGTGCGCGGTTGCGCAACATGGATGTGCGGATGGCAATGCGCAGAAATATTTACAGGGACTATGCCCCTCCTGTTTGCATACTTGGCCCGTGCTCATGGACAGCTGTTTTCGGTGGTGGTTGTCGCTGCATGGACAGCTGTTTTCGGTGGTGGTTGTCGCTGCATGGACAGCTGTTTTCGGTGGTGGTTGTCGCTGCATGGACAGCTGTTTTCGGTGGTGGTTGTCGCTGCATGGACAGCTGTTTTCGGTGGTGGTTGTCGCTGCATGGACAGCTGTTTTCGGTGGTGGTTGTCGCTGCATGGACAGCTGTTTTCGGTGGTGGTTGTCGTGGCATGTGGCAGGTGCAGTGGTAAGGTGCGTGCTCTCCCTCCCCTACTGCAGGTGGTGCTGTTGACCAGTGGGGGTGCATGGTGGCAGCAGCAGTGAAGAGGGGAAGGCTCCCTTAGTCCCCTGAAATACAGCACCAAAATGGCGGCGTTTTTCGCGCTCCACTCATGCCAAAGGCGAAAATGGTGGCTCCCTGAATGGTTAAAGTTATATGAATGGTGATCACTGCCATACATCAGTGGTACTAGTATACTCGTTATTAGGGTAGGTCTTATTGTAATTGTTCTTTTAATAGGGTATGTTTTGCTACTTTGTTTATCGGATGTGTGGTGGGATATGCATACATGTTTCTTGACACATTTTGGATAAAATTGACGGTCGCTTTTATCCAACATACTTTCATCTTCATGCTGTGGAGTTTCGTGTGAAGAACTAATACGAATTTGTGTCTTCGTGAATTATATTTTTATGAAAAATAGCTACACACACAATAATTTTATTAGCTCCCAAGCTCATGACAATACAATATGAGCTATAAAATCCCGATAGGTACAACATTTAAGCAATATACAGAGTGATTCTAAAATCATGGGACAAACATTGAGGGGTGTTAGAGCTCACTAAAACAAACAATTATTGTATAGGAACATATGGGCGGAAGTGACGTGTTGAGGCGCAAAAACAAAAACATAACACATTAACGGAAACGTAAAATGTTCATTAGCAGCATACTTAACGAGTGATTCCGTACAGAACATGTCGAAACAGTTGCTGGAAATGCATCTACCAGCAGTCAAGCATGCTTGGCGACCTCTACAATTGGCATGATTGGCTGACAATGGTGGCGTGCGTGATATACCCAGCGTATTTGAATCTGTTCGCCAATCACTCCACCGACACTACCAAGCTTGCATTACTGTTGGTGGTAGATATTTTGAGCAATTATTATAAACATTGCTGTAAAAAGGCATTTGTCGGTGACATTGCAAATAAACAATGTGTTGCATTTCATGTGTTATTTTTGTGTTTGTGCCTCAATGCGTCACTCCCGCTCATATATTCCTATACAATAATTGTTTGTTTTAGTGAGCTCTACCACCCCTCAATGTTTGTCCCATGATTTTAGAATCAGCCTGTATAGGCTACATTTTAATTGGTTGTGTTTATCTTTTCTGAAAATCCGCGAGTACGATGCTGTAACCTTGACCGCGACATTCCGCACACCCACCATTTCAAGAAATACAGTAGCTATACAACCATTATTTTTAACTCTTCTAAATCTTATGCAGCATATGACCCTGGAGAATATCAGAATATCTACAATCTACAAAGTCAAATCTGGGTAGTTGAACATCACAGGAACTTGTTCGACCATCAACATTGCACGGGATTAAACCATCCAAAGAAGCAATTATAACCGAAATTTCACTACCATATTTAATTCCTTGCAGTTTACCTGTGTAAACACACATCCTATTTTTCACTGTTTGTCATACAAAACTTTTGTGTACAGCGAACAAAAAAATTGTCATGTGATGCGAAAGGGTCTATAATGGCATATTCCAGTTTCTTCACTGGGCTGCACTCAGCGCACATCGGCCGAGTGCCACGTATTCCAATTACCGGAAACCGCAGTGAGTGCAATCGATTTTTCATGTTCCAATTGCGAACTCTACTGAAAAAGTGAGCACAGAGTGCAGATTTTGCTGAACCGTCTCTGGAGCTTATGCGGCAATTTCAAAGCAATATGGCGGTGACCTGCGTTTATGTAAGAAAATAATTGCGATGTTGAAAATCTTACAATATCTAACATTTAGACAGTTCAACAATATGTAACAGTTAATATGGAACCAATATGCTGTTGGCATATTTACGATATCGTTTGTCATTATATTGGCGATAAGGTTAATTTCACCTGGTGACTCATGCATACATTTGTCGACAAAATAAATAAGAGAAACTGGAGAAAGTTTATTTACAGAATTTCGTGAATCTAAATTTCAATCCTTTCATCAACATCTAAGTTCAAGCATTTTCTCCCGAAAATCAAATTTTGGCGCAAATGTTTAACACTTTCATCATCGCGTGTTCCAGTTGCGGCTGTATTTACACAGTTAAGAGACGAAAACTTCTCTGTTTGTTGATATATTTACAAATAAGAAGGCACCAAGAAAAATTATATATTTTGTGCAGAATTGCAAGAGGCTTATGTATGCAATTCTCTATCTGAGCTATTTAAAGTTAGTGTGATCCTAGTATACGGCCATAGTGTCGAGTGACTGGGTCACTCTTGGACCTGGGAGTGGTAACTCTGAAAGAATAATTCAGATATTGGAACTTAGAAAATTTTCCTGGCTAGACGCGTAATGCTGGTAAGTGATGACGTGAGTTGTTGGTGGATCTCAAGAGTCGTGTGGCCTACTACCGAGATGTACTTGTTTCCCTTGCAGTGCTGCAGCTGCTGTAGCTTCTGATGTCGAGGGACATTACAAGATCCCATCACACAATTACTGTTGCATACCTTAAGTTGCAGGCCTATATAAAGCTAACCTGCAGTCCTGACACAAATTTGAAAATATCTTAGGTAACCAAAGCTGACATAATATGGGTGCACTGTGGGGGTTGCACTCTCGTACACCCCGTTAAGGCAATACTCGCCTTAATACATGCCATTAATTAAATTAACGTATGTTTCCCTTCTATACAATGAATTTACATGAGCAATCATACGCAATACAAACTGAATCGGAACCTGGACTAAGTGAACCAAGGTAGTTTGCACTGCGATAATCACTGGCATGCAACTCCGTGAATACGTGGTTTTTAAAGTGCAAAATTAAGCCTCATGGAAAAGCTGTTCTGAGGGGAGTTGAGAGGGTAATCTCTGGGAACAAAAGCAGACATATTCTAGGTGTTAAAATATGGTAAACTGCATGACTGGTGAAACAAAGATGATGTTGCCCAGATCAGTGTTGTGTCGTGTCGCCCTCGTACGATCTGGAACGACTACTTGCGGGTTTGGCGCATGCTCAAGTCTAGCTACACCGAGCTCGCGCCAAAAAGTGACCAACTTTCACAACACATAACAAAAAAATCTTGCAAAACACCTTCAATGAATTATAAAATTAGAGAAACATATGGGTTGGCACTTTGCTGAAAAGAACACGCTATAACCGCTCGTGACATAAGTAACCAAACTGTAGAAAATTACAAGAACCCTCATAAAGTTTTTAAATATATTTAAAATAGTTTACAAACTATAGCTTTTTGGAGCATCCAGGTGTTTTAATTTATTCTTTTTGGCCATATTTCGATTTTGTGCCACAAGTTTTCAGTAAGGAATTTCTCATATACCAGTATGTGGCCGTTGGTTTACAAACTTTCCATAACGGAATGTCGGTGCTAGTTTCTAGGGAGGAGGTGGCTGGTGGGGTGAGTAGGCAACGAAGCTTCTCTACTCTGCCCTACTCATGTGCGCTATGCTTCATTACTCGACACATCACTACACTTGCACTACAATCTCTTGCTCCCTTTGTGCGGCTAGTGTGCATGTTGTGCTGACATTCACATTATGCCAGAAGAGCTTGTGAAGGGGCAGTATGCTATCCTGTGCGAAATCCTCTCCGCTCCCTTCCGCCTTCACCCTAGCGCACCATCCCACAGCACTGTCTCCTCACATGCACAGTATAGGAGTGGCGCTGGCCCGCATTGTTTCGACCACAGGCCATATGCTCCCTTGATGCTGGTGCCATGTTTTCTGGTCTGTCTGCTGCTGTTGTGTGCGTGGCCAGCTGCAGGGTGGGATGTAATGATGTCACCACAAGTTGGGCATGCCCATCAAAGAGATAAGCTAAACAAACAACATATAAGAACTCCCAAGTACAATGTATTATCTACAATGTTAAATTTACACTAGGAAAGAAGGTTAATGCACCATTTACTAGGTCATACTAGTAGCATGCATCACACTAGTTGAGAGAAATGTTCTAAGTCCATAATCTTGAATCATATCACAAGATCCGCTGAACAGATTTCAAACAAACTTTATTGACATTTATGCAATATACAGAAGCTCTACATGACCAAGAATATGCAAATTTCCAGTAGTACCAATTAATGACATGTGGTGTTGTTAAGTATTTGGTGTAGAAGAAAGTTGTATTATTTTGAGCTATTTATATTGATTCGGTCTGCAAAGTGTAACTGCTAAAGCTGGAAGTAAATTTTTCGATTTGGGGTTTTTAATAAACATCATAATTCAGGAAACCAGACATTTACCAGTTTGGCTGAACAGAATCCCCGAGACATTATTTGTTGGTAGACAGTGCCATTACACAAAAGTGTTATTATTCAGATTGTTGTAAGTAGTATTCATTCATCACCAGTCTCGTTCTCTAATTGGAAGATGAAATAGAGCCTGGTAATGAAATGTGGATTTATAGACAATAAATTGGTACTTTTGGAACTTAATTTTCACATTTTTGGTCATGTAGAGCATGTGCATAATGCATAAATGCAAATCATATTTGGTATGACCGAAATTGGTTGAGTGATTCTCATTTAATGTTTCAATGTAGAGCAGTAAAAAACTATGTTCCACAACCTGTTGCACTCTACTAGTATTAGCTATAAAGAGGGGTGTTTGCCTTTTCCCAGTGTAAATTTAACGTGGGAGATAAGAAGTTTGACTTGGAGGTTTTATCTGTTGTTTATTTAGCTTCTCTCTTTTCTGGGATTTCACATTGTGTTATCTGTGATTGAGCAGGCTTATCAGTTGCAAGTTTGTACAAGCATAATTTACAAACTGGCTACGTCGCTACCCTCGTCACAGTCACTGGCATTCCTAGTTTACTCCCAGACACTTTACCACCAGTACCTACTTGGGCAGGCAGGTGAAAAGGGGGTTGACCAACCTATGGTGCCCCCTCCTGTGCTGTTGGCATATCTACTCAATTTGCTCCATCCTGGTGAATTACCGCTTCGCCTACAAAGCACGAATAGGTGGGGCATCCCAACACCATCGACTGCACCAGGCTGCACCACTCGTCGTCACCTGATGCTGGCGAAATGCACGGGGATAAATGCTCACCACTTTCCCTGCACATGGTGGGCATCGTGGTATAGATGGTGGGCCTTTCATCTTACTTTTGCTTAATTTTAATTGGGGGTGGAAAGTTGCTGTGGTTGTGGCACCATTTGGCAACACTGTATCCTCAGAAGCACTCTCGGAGTAGTGAACCCTGGAAGAAATCAAGATGCTGAGCATCGCTGGCCCAAAGAGACTACAGAGGACGGTGGCTGTGGGCATCCTCGCTGTGGTATATGTTGCTGCTGTTTGCTGCTTTGGTTTTTCATGTTTATTCAGTGGCATTGCGGCACTGGAGGCAGCATCGGCGGTTGTGTGGCCAACTGTGCTGAGGCACAAACCTTCCCAGTGTATCCACGCTTGCCTGTGTGTGCTTAGATGGACTGAAAATTTGTGAGCCGTAGTGTCTATACAATAGTGTGTGGGCCTCTTTACTTTTCAGCAAACCTGGCACAAAAGTTTTTCTGTGCAGCAGATTGTGGGTGTTGCCACATGTAAACTTGCCGGCCTGAGCACAGGTGGGGTGGTGGTCGCTTGCTGGGTCGGAGCTACTGCTAAATATAATGCTGCTGGTACACACACAGCACATCTTCTCTATCACCCTCCGCTCGCACCACACATTGCTGTCAGGTGAGTCAAGGCTGTCAACTGCTCTCGGACAGTCAAACTCGTCAGGCAATGTGAAGTTGTGGGCTAGCAGCAGGTCAGCCAGTGTCTTGCTGGTTGCAGCATTAACTCTGCATCAGAGAGTGTAAAGAGAGGCGGGAAGGTGGTCAGCCAAGCTGGCATGTTTATCACCAACACACAGCCATAGTTGCGCCATGATTTTTAGGTTTCGGAGCACAGTTGGGTTGGCTCGTGGGTGACTCGACCCAGGTTATAGGGCATAAGCTGAGATATTAATATTCTGTTGATGGAAGTTTAATAAGGGTGCTAGTCTCTCATTGTTGCATCTCAGGAGTGTTCGGCCATCACTTACCCAGCCATACTCGCATATCATTCGTGGTGGTCAATGGTACTGTTGGCCATTCCATTCAGCTTGAAATTATTATAGCGTCAGACAGTTAACACTTGTATAAATAAACACTTGAAGAAATACACTTTCCCAGAGAAGGCCGGGTCCTAGAATGACCATGAAGAGGTCAGGTCATGAAATTATGGTGACAAGGCTGTAAAGGCAAAAGTTTTAATGTTCTAAGTTCTCTATACAGAGACTCCACATTACTTAAGCGGACACAGTGCACAAAGCTCCGACATTGAGGAGTTAATGACTATCTGCTATCAAAGGCTGAAACCAATAAAACTGTCTGGTCTGAGTCTTAAGAGTGGTGGGCACGACTCGGGGTTAGAAATGAAAGTTTAAGTAATTAATGAATTATTGCAAGCTAAATCAGTTAAACAAAAGTTGAAGTGCAGGAGCAGTATGACACCTTCCTCACCTGTAAGACAGCTGATGACGACTGACAATCATGGCATCACCCGATCGGTCCTTTGCGATAGGGTGGATTGTGAAACGTGGAGCATAAATAATGTGACTCTTAATACTTATAGCTAAGACACAACTGACATATTACATAGTACACAATACAGTGAAATCCTTATATTTATGGAAGTGCCTATGCACCAGAGGGGTGCACTAAAAACTGAATGGAGGTTTAAAAGACTGTTTGGTGAGGGATTTAATGGTTCCACAAATTATGTTATTTTATTTGTAGCATCCCTCTCATATTGCTGTTGATTCATAACTTGGTTTTTGCTTTAATTAAAGATAATTTTCTACTGCTGAACTTGCCCGAAAGGGATGGCCTGAGTCCAACTACCTGTGATATTGATGCACTATTTATATCAAATATTTGTTGTTATGAATTGAACTTTCACATGTTGTAACACATTACATTAATTAATAGGTAAATTGTGCACTTATTAATTTTCATGTCTCCAAAAAGTGACATGAAAGGGCTGCACATGTTTACTACGTATTTTTGAGACCAATATCTTAACTTACATGCAACGACCAATGTCCGGTACATAATTATACATGTAGTATTTTATTCGGCAAGGAACATATTTATTGATGTCACCATTTACATTGTACCCTGGTGAAATTCGCCACGCTGGTGGAAATGCAAAGCTTTGAAACTCGTTTCCGGTTTCCCTCTCTAGCGCACAGGTTATAACGCGTCACAATGGGTCACGATGCATGAACGTGTGTTCAGATTGCTTGAATGTTTTGTAACGCATGGCTGATGCATTTAAAGTGAGCATGGACAAATATTTGTAGTGCACAGCACCTGCTTGTTGTGACGAGGTGCATAACGGACTTATGCGAAAGAGTGGGTCATGTCACAGCTGTTTTTGAGTGCAGTGCACCCATACATGTACACAGTTCCTGCCACTTCCTGTAAACTGTTACCCATTGTCAGTCAGTAATGCCTGTGGGTATCCCGAATAGGGAAAGAACTCGCTCTCTATACTGCAGATACAAATCCTGCCTATGCACTTCATATAGGATATGCTTCAACCAACCGTGAAAAGTTATCTGTTACTACCACGATGAAGCATTTTCATTTTGCCATCCTCGAGTAAAAAATCCCCAAAAGGAGCATGTGGCACACATTTTTGATGTTGCATCCGGCCAGCTCGGTGATCTTGGAAGTGGTTGCATTGCACACATTTGCTTCACATTAGATTAGGGCAATAGAAATGCTCGGTACATTTAGCCTAATCTCTTCTGCACCCAGGTGTTCTGCAAAGTTGCTATCATGCGTGTAGCACATAACCTGCTTCCTCCAGTACAAAAACATGGCCATCCATAGTACCTTGGCATATCTATTTCGAAAAGTAAGTTTTTGCTCCACAGTTGGAAAATTCTTTAACTTTTCATGACAACTCACATGCCACTCTCTTGCTTTGAAATATATATCCAGAATCGGGTATTCCGGTTTATGTTCTTAGGGGTCAGATGGCACCGTTATCTGGTGCAGTCATCGAGGCGGGCCAGTAGGGGCATGCATATGCATTTCACGTGTTTCGGCCCCACCAGGCTGTAGATGGTGTCCCACTGATGAGTGCGGGCCTTGTATCTCCTCTGCTTCTCCTGCTCCTGCTCTCGATCTCGAATAAGTAGTCTACCACTCCTCATCTTTAGTCTATGATTTGATACGACCACCCCTCTTCAGAGTTCAACCGTAGACTAAAGATGAGGTAGACCACTTTCGTCTTTTGCACATGTACCCAACATGTCAAAGTCACATGATCAACTGTTATTAATGTGTTTGTTTAAAGCTTAATTTAAAAATGAAAAGTGTTATTACATTAATAAAATTCTTTTACAAATCTGAATTTAATCAAATTGTAATACAAATTGGTTAGATGAAGTATAAAACATCTAAAAACATTTGTTTACGAAACACTGTTCTAACCTGAAATCCAATCAACGCCGAATTTGCTAGCCATATTGGCAGACATGTAGTTAAAGATTGGGACACATACATTGGTTGTGCACAGCCAGCGAGATCGGTTTACTTAGGATGGAAGTGGCTAAGGAAGAGAGATGGAAAGGGAAGATTTTAGAATTGATGATTAGGAAAGAGAGGGAAATGATGCACAGGATTGAGAGGGTGAAGGAAAAGGTCCGGAATGAGATGGGTAAGTATAGTTTAGCAATAATGTTAGAGACGTTAGAGGAAGAGTTGAAAGGCATAAAGGACGAGTTAGGCAAAATGCAAGCTTGTCTACAGAAGAAACTGCAGGAGGAGAAGCAGAGGAGAATGGGGGCAGAGATTGAGGTAGTAAAATTGAGGAGGATAGAGGAGCTGGATACAGTAGAAGGGGAAAAGGCAGTAGGTGACACAAGGAAGCAAATAAGTATAGAGAAGTGGGAAATAGTAGCAAGGATAAGGCGATATTAGACAGCAGGAAGCAAACAAGTATAGATGAGCGGGAAACAGTATGTAGCGAACAGTATGCAATGGTGGAAGGCAAGAAGCAGTATGTTGAGGCTTGTAGGAGAGGAATTAGCAAAGACCAGCAAGTAGGAAAAAATTGACAGTTCTAGGCCGGAGGGAAAGAAAGAGGTCTGGTCAAAGGAAAGGTAACAAGGGTGGTGCAGGAGGAGGCTGGTTGCAGGGATCAGGGAAGAGGTGAAGTAGACAAGGTGAGGCAGGTGGGTGGAAGGGACATAAATCAACTTTTGGTGGCAGAAAAATCAAGGACTTTGAGGAAAGAGTCAACAGTATTAGAAGTAGCAGGGTGCAAAAGTGATTTTAATTAATGTGGGGGGAAAATGACCTGGCTCGAAAGGAGATGTGGCAAGAGGTAGAGAGGGACTTCAGGGGTTTATTAAGTAAAATACAGGATAAGTTCCTAAGAGCTAGGACAGTAGTTTGTAGCATGCTGGTTAGAAAAGGAATAATGCGCAGGAAGGCAGAAGCAGCGAGTGAGGTTTATGAAAGAGTATGTAGGGATTTGGGGGCTACATTTATATAAAGTAGGAAATGGGTGGACTGGGAAAATGTAGGAAGGGACCAGGTACACCTGATAGAGCAGGGAAAGAGGATCCTAGGGGATCTGCTAGGGAGGGAAGCAGCTGACTGTTTAGTGAGGGCCAGGGCTGAGCAGCGAGTTCTTAAATAGCAAAACAGAGAGGGCCAAGTTAACAGAAGTGGAACGAAATGGAGAGGTAAGCACTCATGAGGCCACAGGGACGAAGAGAAAGGGTAAGCAAAGTAGGAGGGTAATGCAGAATCTTAGCATAAAGTTAATGGTGGTGAACTGTAGGAGTGTGTACAGCAAGCTGGCGGGCTTCTGGGTAAGGTTGAAGGATTTGGGGCTGATATAGTGGTAGCTAGGGAGACTTGGCTGAACGAGGAAGGCGTGCCATTGAATTTAGACAGGATAATTTCACCATCTTCAGAAGAGACAGGGATGGGAGAGGAGGAGGAATAATGGCATGTGTAAGGGAGGGGCTGAAACGTTCTATAGAATGGATTAGTGAAGATGTCGTGGTGATGGAAATGAAAATAAGTGGGGATGGTAGTAAGAGGATTACTTTGCTAGCAGCGTATAAGCCACCAGGACAGTGATGGCAGGCAATTGGGATGATCAAGGAGAGGGTGGATAGACTAAAGGACAGGCAGCAAGTTGTTGTAGCAGGGGATCTGAATATGCCATGTGCGAGATGGATTGAGGGTGCAGAAGTGATGGGCTGCATGATGCAGAGAATAACAGCTCAGTTAGTCAACAGAGGCTTGGTCCAGGCAGTAGAAACACCTACGATTTGAAATGAAGAGGGTGTTGGGTCAGTGCTGGATATAGTGTTGGTCAGACCTGGGAATGTTGTAGTTGGTGCAATAGTATTGGATGGCATAAGCATAAGCAATCATGATATTCCTGTTATGGAAATTGGGCTTGGCAGGATGAGGGAGGAGCAAATTGCAGTTAGGTTGGTGTGACATTATGGGATAGGTGACAAGGAGGGGGCAGAAATCTTCCTGAGGGATTGGTTTGAAAAGTGGTCTATGGAGGAAAGTTTGGAAGGATTATGGGAGAAAGTTAAAAGAATAACAGATGCTATGTTGGAGAAATTTGTGCCAAAGAAAAGATTATGGTCTGGGGGAGATCCACCATATTATAGACAGGTGATTCGAAAAATGAAGAGGAAATGTAGAAAATTGCATGCCAATTGGAGAAACAATGTGATGACCAGAGCTAAGGAATTGATGAAACAAATGGGAAGGGAGCTGAAAGGATGATCAAACAGGCGAAGAATATATTTTTAGGGAAGATGGTGGAAGAAGGAAAAGAAAAGGAATGGGGGAAATTGTTCAGGTACATTAAGAAGTAAGAGGAACAGAGGAGGGGATCCCTCTGCTGAAAGGTAGGGATGGCACGACTGCATCAAATGACCAAGAAAAATTGGAGATGCTGCAAGACCAGTACTTGTCAGTTTTTGAGGCAAAGGAGGATTGAAATAGGGAGGCTAATAGGGATTGGGGGTGGTTTAGTAAGTTTAACATGAGGGAGTGGGAGATGGAAATAGTAATTAGTGGTTCATAGAGCGGCAAAGCAGTCGGACCAGATGGGATAGGGAACACAGCACTTAAGTTTGGTGGGATAGAGTTAGTGAAATATTTGGAGGTGTTGTTTAGCAAATCCTTAGGAGAGGATAAGTTGCCACAAGGTTGGAAGGAAGGATGTGTTGGTGGTCCCAATACACAAGCAGGGGGAGGATAGGGGGATGCCTGGCAGCTACAGACTGGTGAGTCTCACATCGAGTACAGTAAAGGTAATGGAGAGACTGGTGGTTCAGTATGTGATGAACGTTATGAGCAAGAGGAATTAGTTGGAGGAGTCACAGCATGCTTTCAGAAAAGAACACTCATGTCAGACACAGCTGGCCGGGCTGTTAGAGGATCTGGTGCAGGCAGTTGATGAATGGAAGCAGGTTGATGCCTGCTTCATTGATTTTGAGAAGGCATTTGATAAGGTGCCCCATGGGACTTTGATGAAGAAAGTGGATGAGCTGATATCGGACAAGTGGGTAGTGGAATGGATTGTGGACTTCCTCAGGGGGCGAAGACATAGGGTGATAGTTCGGGAGGCAATATCGGAGGAAGGAGCGGTTACATCAGGGGTGGCACAGGGAAGCGTGCTAGGCCCTTTGTTGATTAGCATAATGGTAAATGACATGTGTTTGCGGATAAAGGAAAAAAATAAGATTTTTTGCAGATGATTGTGTAATATATACCATGGAGGGAGGGGGTGAAAACTTGCAGGCAGACTTTGGCAGGATATGGTTGTGGACTATAGAGAATAAAATAAAGTTAAATGTAAGGAAAACTAAGCTAGCAAGGTTTACAAGGAAGAAGGTGATAAGCATGGACATGTACAGGTGGGAGGAGCAAGAGATGGAAGTAACAGCAGAATATAAGTATCTAGGGATTGTATTGCAGGGAGACCACAGA
Source organism: Clitarchus hookeri (assembly GCA_002778355.1). Classification (NCBI taxonomy): domain Eukaryota; kingdom Metazoa; phylum Arthropoda; class Insecta; order Phasmatodea; family Phasmatidae; genus Clitarchus; species Clitarchus hookeri. Next base: position 1,073,078 of record NQII01000225.1, read on the forward strand.
TGGAAAAACAGCAGAGAGGGTGGTTGCAAAGGGATTTTGGTACGTTGGGAAGGGTTCTGAAGGGAGTGAGCTGTGAAGTGAAGGAGAAGGCATATGGCACAATGGTACCGCCTATGTTGGAATATGGGGCAGCAGTATGGGACCCGTACGTGAAGGTGAGAGATCAAGACAAGGTGCAAAGAAGGGCAGCAAGATTGGCGATGGGTAGGTGGGGAAGACAGGGGCAGGATGTTGAGGAAATTAGTGATGTTGAAAGAAATGGGGTGTGGCTTGTTGAAGGACAGGAGGAAAGCTGAAAGGCCGGTCAGGATGTACAGGATGGTCGATGAAGAGGGAGGGTGGGGAAGGTTATGCTGCCAGCTAAGTAAGGGGGTTATTAGAGGGAGAGGAAACAACAGTGAGAAGCTTCAGAGGGTGTGGAGAACAGTGTGGGGGAGGCAGTATATGCTTGTGAGGTCTGTGATGGGGTGGAATGTGTAGAAGGAGGAATTGGTATCTGTGACGGGTGTTGCAAAGTTTAGGAAGATCATGGAAGTGGAGTTTGGTCAAGTAGCGGAGAGATGAGAGAGTTCGCCACCGGGCGGTAGTCCAATTGCGGGTTATTATTATTATTTGTAGTCTATGATTTCAATGCGCCGCTAGCCTCCAGCACTGCGCACTCTACCACAAAAGTCCGTTGGAGATTAATAATATTATTTTGTCGCTCTAAATGAGAAAAGGTGTCCTGATATATAAATATATTTGATTGTATGGTACTGGCAATTTATGTGTGTCTGCTTTTATTTAAATAAGGTAATCGTTTCTTAAAACAAGTTTTGTGGCACATAGTAGCAGTGTTTCATTGTTCAATCATTCTGTGCCGCTAGTTGCCACTGCTTATTGTTAGCTTTGCCGACTAACCTCTTTATGTATTACTTGGTTGTTGATCTTGTATCTCTTTCTATTACTTCTTTGCCTTTCTTCTCAATGAAAACTTAACCCTTCAAATACTATTTGTATGTAATTTTTTTGTATAAAATATTATGTGATTTGCAAGAGGATTGTAATATTTACTGAAACAGGATTAACGTTGAAATTCGTATTCCTTTGAGTAGATATAGTTTTATGAATGCAAGGTAAACCATCGATACTAATTGGCTATTAATCGCGGGCATACTATTGAATATTCAAATGATTTTAATACGTTTACGTCGAAGTGATACTTCGGTTTTCATAAACAGTTTTAGGAGGGTGCTCTGTACGGTAGACAACAGAAGTGAATACACGAAGACACCGGAATATCCTCCGATTCTGGATATATCTTTCAAAGCAAGAAAGTGGCGTGAGACTGTGCGTTGGCATGAAAAAATTAAGAATTTACCAACTGTGGAGGAAAAACTTTTCGAAATAAATATGCCAAAGTACTATGGGTGGCCAAGTTTTGTCCTGGAGGAAGGAGTTATCCCATATAATGCCATGAAATTTGTGCAATACGCCACACGAACTCACCTGATAGAAGGAGATTTGCCAAAATACTACACAGGTGATCTTGAGAACTGTGCAAGTGAACTTAGTGAAACACTTAAGTCACAGGTGGAAGATGCTTTGCTTTTTGAGATGTGTGAGTCCAGGTAATTTCTAAGGCATCATTTTTTCAAATGTAATGTTACGAAAATATGTCTACTATAGCTAGGCCTAATTACCCTAATATGCTTGATCAGAATAGCCCGTTCGCTTGTACATGCGTACTGTACCTGCCACATAACTTCTTTCCCGCTGATTATCGGCGTATCGGCAAACTTTACCCAGCCCAGTTGCCACATCTCTCAAGTGTGTGTTTCATCTTACATGTGTTGTGAAATCTGAATGTAGTAAAATAAATACCACTCAATACATTAAAACATGTTTGAAAACAGAAATCGACGAACTACGTAGGCCCTACATGATATATTTGAAAGTGTATATGCATTAGGAAACTCTTTGAGCAAACAAACTGCTCAATTTTTACATTTGTATAAAACATGTTCTGGCACTTAAACTTTCCAATTAGCAACATATATTAAATGTAGATGTAATTCCATTTTCTTACAGTTGCGTGTAGCTTGTAATGGCATCATAAGCCGCTCTTCCCTGTCCTTTCAATCAATTTCTTATAACAAAATTCAACACTTCAAAAATGTTGCAGTGGAACTTGTGTATTCCATATAACCTATTTTCTCACACAATTTGTCACACTGTTGGTCTACCGATATCACATACTCTCGCTGTCAAACAGTTTATTTTGTTTAAAATTAATTCTTTAGCAAAAGTCTTTGTTTTATAATTTTATAAAAAAAACCAATGCACACTTATGATTATAGATCAACCTTGTTTGTGAACCACTTCCTTTTTGCAACTACTAGTACTAACACAAGGTTGACTTAGAGCCAAAATTTCAAAGAAAACTTTACATCCAAGCAACTGAAAAACAATGAGGAATGTTGAAAGTCCGTTGTGGTGCTGGAGCTACAGAACAGAGCACAGACACTGAATGTAATGTGCAGCTGTGCTACACCTTTTTTTGTGTTCACTAAGTACAAGTCACACTGCGTTCTCGCCTGATATCAAAACAAGGCGGGCACATTTAGGTATACCTATGAAATATGGTTTCCTGTTAGGGGAAGAACTAATATCATCCTCTATTCTGATGAATATTTGTGAGTTGCAGCTGTCATGGTAATTACCCAGTACTTTGCTACTCTTTAATCCCCCTATGACCTTAGCTACATCCTCCTCCCTTTTCCTGAGTTTCCCTTACATCCTACTTTTCACCTCACCTTCCTTTTGCCAAACATATTTTTCCTGAAACACAGACAAGTACTGAGCTTGCAGCAACTCCTTGTTTGTTGTTGCACTCAAACCCTCCTTATTATTTAGTACTTGGATACCTCCCTCTCCTTTAACCTTCTGAATATACCCATGGGCCTACAACTTCCTCTATTATTTTCCTCTCCCTTAGCCTATTCTATCATGCTGCTTAATCAGCCTTTCTAGTTCCCTCCCCATTTGTGTAATACAATCCCTAGTACTATCTGATCCTGTGCTCTTCCACCATATGTGCATTTGTCTACATTTTCTCTTCATCCTTTTTATCTCCCATCCATAGTACAGAAAATCACCCCCCAGTGTGTTATTTTTTTGTGACAAATTTCTCCAACATATCTCTGTGATTCCTCTCAATTAATTCCATAAGCAATCTGCACTGTCTTTCGTAGCCCACTGCTCAAACTTATCCCTCTAGAAATGTTTTGCCCCCTCCTTCCTTGTTTCCCTTTCTCTACTGCCATATTACTCTAACCCTAGGATCCTCTACCCTTAGCCTTCAAATTCTGATTTCAACCACTGGAATATTGTGGTTACAGATGCAGTCTAAGACTACATTCTCTGGCCACATCCAGTACTGCCCCAACACCTTCTTTATTACTACTTGTGGATGTTTCTACTGCTTGAACCAACATTCTGTTCACTAATTATGATGCTATCCTCTGCACCATGCTGCCCATCTCCTCAGCCCTCTCTACCCATCCCACACCTGGTATGTTTAGGTCCCCTGCCACTGCTGTCCACTACCTGTCCCACAGTTTATCAATCCTTTCCTTTATTGCCTGCCTCCCCTGACCTGGCGGCCTGTACACTGCTCTTGTGTTGCTCAGGTAGTGGGTATAGTGGTAATGTGTGATGGTATATGCAAGTAAATTTTTTTTCCCCTTATTTTGTAGTAGTATGTGTGCGAGCAGGTTGCCTAGCATCTCCGTAATTCCTGCATGCACTGAATGAACGAGGTGGCATTTGTGAAATAGCTGGCTACAAAAAGGACCTACCAAACGCAACAAGTGTGCCCAAATATTTAGACAAATATTGTCACACTCAATAAAATAATGTTTGCAATTGGTAAGCAAACCAATCACCTTTAAAATCCTAGTGTACCTATATAACTCGACAGACATACCTGTACAAGGACATAGCACAACAATTGCAACAATGCGAAATATTGCAGAAAATTCACACAAATCACTGACATTAAAAGACTTGAAATTTAATAACTTGTGTGTTTCTATGCTACACAAACAGACAAGGGTAATTATTAAGTGTAGGGGCTTTTATGTAAAAATGAAAGTAATTCATGGAAAATGGTATATTTCCACTCTACTAATAATGCAGAACACGAATATACTAGGGGCATTAACGTCCTACTAATTTCGTAATATGTGCCCACCTAACCTAACAGAACCTAACCCCACGATTGGTGAATCACTGTTTTACATTTTTAAACTTGCTTAGGATTGTTGGGTTTTACACTAACCTAGAATTTTTGGATTTTACACTAACCTAGGATTGTAGGATAGTAAGGTTTTACACTAAACTACGAATGTAGGAGTGTAGGGATTTAAAGGAACCGTAAAAAACCCCAAAAGAATGTAAATTGACTCACCTAGGTAGGGGGCTGGTATAATTTATCTGACTTTAATAGACGTAAACAAACATAGGTAAAATTCTAGTTTAGGGGCTTTTCTGAAAATAATAAAAAAAACTCCAGAAAGTGGTATATTTCGACTCTACNTGACATTAAAAGACTTGAAATTTAATAACTTGTGTGTTTCTATGCTACACAAACAGACAAGGGTAATTATTAAGTGTAGGGGCTTTTATGTAAAAATGAAAGTAATTCATGGAAAATTGTATATTTCAACTCTACTAATAATGCAGAACACGAATATAATAGGGCCATTAACGTCCTACTAATTTCGTAATATGTGCCCACCTAACCTAACAGAACCTAACCCCACGATTGGTGAATCACTATTTTACATTTTTAAACTTGCTTAGGATTGTTGGGTTTTACACTAACCTAGAATTTTTGGATTTTACACTAACCTAGGATTGTAGGATAGTAAGGTTTTACACTAAACTACGAATGTAGGAGTGTAGGGATTTAAAGGAACCGTAAAAAAACCCCAAAAGAATGTAAATTGACTCACCTAGGTAGGGGGCTGGTATAATTTATCTGACTTTAATAGACGTAAACAAACATATTTCGCAAGTTTTTAAATATGTTCTACTTATTTTAGCATTATGTCCTCTTGAATATGAACAAGGTAAGCTGTGCAACTTTTGTTGATCTAGGACGTTTCGTTCAGAAACGTAAACAAACTGGCTATACTGCTCATTTCGAAATTTTGTTCAATTTTTTTTAATATGTTGTACTTATTTTAAAGCTACGCCCCTAGTAGATTCGTGTTCTACGTGATTAGTAAAGTAGAAATATATCATAATTTTGAATTTTTTTTTGTGTTTTTCAGAAAAGCCTCTAAACTTAATAATTACCAAAAACATATTATGTGCATAATCAATACATAGCTGTTTAGGTTCTCTCGTACAAAAGTTATTGTGAAGTTTCAAAATTTATGACTTCTGTTAGTGTCATGAAAAACTAAAATTTTAACAGTTCTCAGACCTCTTGAGTAAAATAGTAGGAAGATACAAGTCTTCATAGAAGTTCAAACTTAAAAAATTGTTCTGTCTGAATTAAGTTCAAAACTGATGCTGTACAACTTTGAAAAACGGAAGTTGAACATTAATGGAACTGGCTCTCAGTTTGCACAGTCTTACATGTCTGGATGGAAGATGGAGTTGGTGTCATCATGTCTCTGACGCTGTAATGACGCAGTATTCTTAATTTTCGGGACACGTGCTCCATTTTCTTTCGTTTTGCTAAGCTTCGTAATATTTTTATCAGGATTTGAAATTAAAAGCCATGATGGTTCGTTTTACCGTGATAGTTCGTTTATCGGGCATATGTGTTTCGTTTCGAACGTCGTAGTTTTCAGTAGCGTCAACATTAGATTAGCTTTTTTCAGACTGCGTCAACAGTTTTGCCCAAAAAGTTCCTACTACGCAGTTTCGATAACGTGTGGAGAGTGTGCGTGGCAGCCCACGCCAGGCCTTTATCTGGGGAGAGGGGGGTGATAGGCAGCAACAAGTACTCATGTGCCTGTCGCCTTCCGGCAGTTGTTATCAAGCAGTTGAATCAAGTCAGTCGTTTGAAGCAGTCGTCAACTAGTGCTCTCCTAGGCCGCGTCGGACTTAGCGCTAACCCTCACACCGGCAAACTAGACCTTACTAGATTATATCTCAGCCGGTGTGGGAGGTCGCTGCATTTGTTATTTCTTCGAGCAAGTTTAAGAAATGAAATAATTCGTAAATGATTGTGGCTCTGGTCTGCACTTAACTGGTAAATAAAAGTATCGAACAAATACATCGGAACTTGACTTTATTTCATATTTAATTGGCGTCCATTTTACAGAGTCTCGTGTTACTCTGTCTTGAGCTAGTCAAGTGGCAACTTAAAGCCGGCTATAACTGTGAGCGTGCCACGTTACCACGCTTTGTCAGCTAATATTTAGCACTAAAAAGCTAGAACTGGTGCTTGTGAGTCTGTTCTCAGCATACCTACAGTCTGTTCACGACTGGAAGAAACTTTTCAAAATCAACCTTTGAAAAAACACCCTAGTCGTTAGCTACATGCATATAACATTACAAACAGCGGCGAGCGCGGATACAGTTATGCCGTTAGGTTGCCAGTACAAAGAGAGGAAATAGTTCCAAAGTTTTAATGTAATTGTTAATTTATCGCTTACAAATGGGTGTCGAAAAGACTTTTATCTTATTATGCCAATTATTAATGACGTGATGCTAACGTATTTAGATTTCAACGTATTTTGCATAGTCACATGATCACGCTCAAGGTTAAAGTAGCGCGGCCATTTGTTTACTAACCAGCGTTCCTTGTGTTGTTGACTGGGTGTGGTCTACACACGTGCCAGAGAATTTGTGCGATTATCTTGTTTAACCTATAATAATTAATTTATCAGTTTTTTTTACTAATATCTACTCTTTATTATTTGATTTTTAATAACAAATTATTTTAATTTGTGCTAACTTTCTCGTACTGATTCCTTTTGCTTCTGAAACCTGTATAAGAGATTACTCGTAGTGCGTTCTCATGTGTTTAATTGTTTTTAAATTTATTTCAGGTTTGCTTAAAATTTTATTTACTGTATTTTATGTTGTATGTTGTGGTAGTTTTTTTGTGCAGTCATGAGTTCTAGCAAGGTGAAGAAAAGAGAAGTCACCACTCATCAACTCCAACAGGACATCATTAACCTCACCGAATCGTTGTATTCCCTTACTAGGCGAAGGGAAAATAAACCCTGCAACGTCGCGGAAAGAGCGGCAGAAATGTTGAAACTCTCCAGATCCACAGTACTAAGGTATGTTAAAATATCTGTAGTGTTAACCATTGCGTTTGCAAGTTGTGTGTGTTAAGGTCAATTATGTTGGCCTACGAAATGTGTTTACGGTAGTTATTAAGTTCAGGGGCTTTTCTGTAAAAATAACAATAATTAAAGGAAAATGGTATATTTCCACTCTACTAATGATGCAGAACACGAATATACGAGGGGCATTAACGTCCGACTAATTTCGTAACATGTGCCCACCTAACCTAACAGAACCTAACCCCACGATGGGTGAATCACTATTTTACATTTTTAAACTAACCTAGAATTGTTGAGTTTTACACTAACCTAGGATTGTTGGATTTTTCACTAACCTAGTAGGATTGTACGGTTATATAGACTCAAATGTGAATGTATGAATCACCTAACTAGAAGGTGGTATTACAATGTGTAATTAAAAATAAAAACTACTTTGTGTTGGAATTTGTGTACCCCTGCGAGGGATTCTTCATAAACAACCCAATATATACAGTGGAAATTTATTATAAAGACAACTGACAATGGTAAGGAAAATTGCCTCTATAGTGAGTTTGTTATAGTCAATTAATTTTATATAGGTTATGGAGAGATGGTGCATTTTAAGATTCTGAAGAAACTGCTTGTTTTGTATTTAGAAGTTACATTGCGGCATTAATTGCCATTGTTATAAATAACTAAATAGATTACAGTCGATATAACTGGAACTTCCCCTACTATTAAACATATCTGTATCACTTCACTAAACACGAGAGGACATCGTAATCGATGAAATTGCAGTCATAATCTTTTAAGAAAAGAATGGTGTATTAATGCATTTCCCCAACACCGCTGTTCTACAGCCATTGTCTTTTAGTTATTGTAAATTGTCAGTGTCCTATTTTTCACTTTCAGTGCTACATGGCCAAC
>NQII01000225.1:1082359-1107649 GCA_002778355.1 Clitarchus hookeri
CTTAGCAACATGTTTCAATTTAATTGTTTGAATATTAGACATTAGTGAAACCAATGTCTTTTCGTATTAGTTTTAAGTTAGATTTTTGTTTGGAAAAATATTTTAAGATAGCAACAGAGGTTAACAGCATTAAATACGGACCCGGAGCCCAACTAAAACATAAACACGGTGGCGTACCGCCTGCTCAATTATTTGAACAAAGTCTGTCTGGTTGCATTTTTGTTGCAAACCCTCTATAAGAGTTATGGGAACTTTNCCTGCTCAATTATTTGAACAAAGTCTGTCTGGTTGCATTTTTGTTGCAAACCCTCTATAAGAGTTATGGGAACTTTGGTTCCTGACCTCGCAACAGCATGGCCATCCGGGGGCTTATGAGATATTGGCGGTGCCATGTTAATGTTGACACATTTCAATGCAAAGTATTGTACCACATCTATAATATGTAATCAAAGTGAAAGTTTTTCTCCCCCACCCAACCCCCCAGTCTAAATCAAACCTGCACACACACACACACACACACACACACATGCGAAACATCAAATTTTTAATACTCACATTTTGGGTTTATAGAATGAAATGTTTTTCGCTTGCATTGCATATTCTTTTGTGTGAAATTGTCAAGATTAAAAACTTTACTTGTGGAATATTGATTAATAATATATACATGACTTTTATAATGGGTAACGTGCATGTACGAACACATGTACACACACACACACAGTGGAATGTTAACATTTCCATGTGATTGCCACATGGCGATGTTTGTTTACCTTTGGCGGAAGGATACAAAATGGGCTTGAAAGTAGATCTTTAGCAGGGCTTCAAGAAAGTCTCTTCCAGTCGTGAACCGACTATATGCACACTTATGCTTGAGTGAGATGCCTCTCCACATCTTGCCCGCCCCCACGATGTGCAGTCGTGCAGAATTAAACAAAATTGTAGGAAAAATTTATTATGTACTGCCACCCATGAATGCCAATTTGAAAGTCCCCGGGCTTACACTTTAAGCTTCAGACCTTGAAGTTTATGATAAATAAATTTCCTGAGCTATATCACTTAAGTCAAAAATACTTAAAAATAAAACTTCTAAGACCAAGCTAAGGTGTCACTATGCTTATAAACATAAATGCTCAGAGACCAAATTTACACTTAACTGTAGAGGGTATTTCGTTTTATGGAATATTCATTATGGCAGGTTGTACTTAGTAATGTGTAATTTTGTGTGTATTGGACCTAGTTTTTGCTTAACGTAGTACTTATGTTTCATTTGGTACACATAACTTGCTTAAGTTTCAATGAGTTATACAATCAACAACTTAACACACAACTTTTTATAGATTTCATGAAATTATGCACTCCAATTTGCATAAACTATAAGAACTTGGGGAAAACAAATAATGTGTTTGTGTTGTGAGAAATTCTACGTGTTTTGTATANATTTGCATAAACTATAAGAACTTGGGGAAAACAAATAATGTGTTTGTGTTGTGAGAAATTCTACGTGTTTTGTATGAGAGAAATAGATGTTGGGAGAAAACTTTATTATATTTTCATTTGTACTGGAGGTGAAAACCTTCATTCTTACCATTTACCTTGTGAACCAATGGAGTTGCAATCCTTGGCTAGCTGTAGTTAATAAAACATGAAAAAAAGCTGCACTGGTACCAACAGTTTCAGGAAAGGCAAATAAATGNCTTGGCTAGCTGTAGTTAATAAAACATGAAAAAAAGCTGCACTGGTACCAACAGTTTCAGGAAAGGCAAATAAATGTCTCATCATGCAGAAATAAAATTCCAGTTGCAAGTACGATGATATATAATCTTAAATGAGGAAAGAACACAAAATCAGGATAGGTTGCTGCAATATTTTACTTCAAAAATTATATTTTCTTCTTACTTTAATTATTCTGACTGAAAATTAAAATTTATGTGCGGACTGAAAAAGAATGTGATAAGTGTGTGTGAAAAAAAAAAAAANATTATTCTGACTGAAAATTAAAATTTATGTGCGGACTGAAAAAGAATGTGATAAGTGTGTGTGAAAAAAAAAAAAATTAAAATACCAGTGTAAGTTGGAGTATTATGACTTCAAGTTACCACCATCCTTAGAATAATAATNAAAAAAAAAAAATTAAAATACCAGTGTAAGTTGGAGTATTATGACTTCAAGTTACCACCATCCTTAGAATAATAATTTAAGATAAAAGAAAACAAATATTAAAATATAAAATTAATGCTGCTTTGCCGAAATTAGTTCTGAATATTACTGTCGGAAAAACTCACTGTTGCCTCACGTAACTAAGATTGCAATGTTAATTTTAATGTTCCAAATTAACAAATTAGATTTACTGTTTAAAAAATTTTTAATTCACCAAAACGCTAAGTTTTCTCCTTTTTGAAATCTGTCACGTTCTCTACATAACACATGTTTTTCAGAGTTCATTAAAAACTCTGCACCGGCACTAGCTCATTCAATAGAGCCGCGAACCTCTGGTTTGCCATTTATACATATCAAATCAAAGTCTTTAAAAACCATTTTAGTTTGAAGAGTTCATACTATAATTGAACAAAATAATGTCCCAAATTACAGGGATGAGTCCCTCCGGCTCATATAAAGGATTGATGTCACCTGGCTGTAGAAGCGTTTCTCACGCTGATTATGGCACCTGGGGCGCTAAGCGGCGCCACGTCTTATGTTAGCTGTAACAACTACAAAAATATAATGTAGGCTCATGAATCTCTGCCCTCTTCTTATCATGGCCAGATTCTTGAAACTTTTGGGACCAATAATTAATAACTAAACTTGTGATGGCGCCGAGAATTTTGGCGATCAATACTCCAGAAAAAATGATCACGGCCANCAATAATTAATAACTAAACTTGTGATGGCGCCGAGAATTTTGGCGATCAATACTCCAGAAAAAATGATCACGGCCATAAGTTTAAAGGTCCCACCCAGAAGCAAACTACTTCCGGCAACTGTCTCAATCCTAAGCACAAACATAAAATACTACTTCCTGTGAAGCGCAAAAGAAAATTATGAGGGAATAAAATATAATTAAAACAAAAGTGAAAAACACTTAATTACCCTGGAAAAAATTACACAAATAATGTAGGGAAATAANATTAAAACAAAAGTGAAAAACACTTAATTACCCTGGAAAAAATTACACAAATAATGTAGGGAAATAAAAATTCAATCCAAATTTACTATTTAAGATTTTCAGGTTAAAATACATAATACCATAGAGTCATAAATAAAAATAAATTGAAATGTATGAATGGTTTATAAAACAAATATTTATTGACTAAAAATTACTAAAAATAAATTTAGGGACTGAAATTAATATTACTTTAAAATGTAAACAAACAAAATAAAATCATATTCAAAACAAATNAAAATAAATTTAGGGACTGAAATTAATATTACTTTAAAATGTAAACAAACAAAATAAAATCATATTCAAAACAAATATTACAGGTTAATAGACATCAAAATAAAAATAAGTTTGTTTTAGTGAACCGCTACAAAACATAATAAAATTTATTGGTCTGTGTGACTGCATTGGTGGTGATCTTCCAGTAGCCCACATACCTAGTACTTTAAACCATTCAGTGATAAATTATACGGTATGAAACACATTTTATCTCAGTATTTTTGTGTGTGGGTGTTTTAATTTTACTTTCTTTTGACACATTTTTCTAAAATTATAATAATATTACACCAAGATGTTGATACTTAACCATAATTGTGCAATTATGGTAGTTAACGTAACATTCATTTACGCTCCCGTGTGGTTGGCAGGGTTTTAGAATACCACCACAGTTGACCTGTTCTTGTCATGAAAGGCGGCTCATCTGGATGCATTCGAGACTTGTAATGGGTTCATCTTATCATCTCCTTTTTTATTTATTCTTCTTCTTCTGTATCATTATCTATTTCTCTTCATCTCACCAGATCCTGTCATATCTTCTTTCTACAGCATCGTATCAGGCCAGGGCAGTGTACTTGGTCCTAATGACAGTCTATCCTCAAACCTGAGTGCTGCCTCTGAATTGTGTTATCATATGTTTTGCCTTTGTTGGTGACTGTCTAGCGAACCCTTCACACTGGTCCAGCAGGCAAATAAGTGCAGAGCCCATATCCACGTACATGTACACCCGCATAGCACCAATTGGTGCCTTCTTGGCAGGAGGGGTTGTCATGGCCGGTTAGCCCATGCAGCTGNCATGTACACCCGCATAGCACCAATTGGTGCCTTCTTGGCAGGAGGGGTTGTCATGGCCGGTTAGCCCATGCAGCTAGACCTGCTGGGATGACGTGTTACCACTGTTTGGCGGAGGCTGGTGTAATCAATTACAAGTCCCCTGAAATGGCGCAAAAGGGTGTTCTCCACCGCTGTAGTGGGGAGTGTGGGATGTTTTCCTTTTTAGGGGAATAAAACTGGCTTCTCTCAGGATGTACAATTTTGCCCCTTGTTTTTCCTGTGTACACTTCTATGGTCTGTCTCATATAAGTTGGTGAGATTTTGACAGTCAGTGAGTGGGCACGTGATGTATACGAAACAAACAACGTGCCATTTACAAAACCCTGTTTCAGCTGATGCATGAACGAACAAAAATTAATATTACGTTGGCTATTCTGAGAGCACTGCTGACGCACATCAGATGAGCAGAAAATACGCTGATAAGAAAGAGTTCTTAGATTAATTAATACATTTTATTTTACGTGGTCATACAACAGCAGTTGTTAGTGTTACAAACTAAACTTCGTGCTAAAGTAGTAATGTATAGGTGTTCAAAATGAAATGCTCATTAAAACGATCCGTATTAAAATGAAACAACTTCAAACCTTGGGAGTTCTTTTCACGTCGTATCCCCAACTTCCATCCATGCTTTCCATACAAGCTTGATATTAATTCCAAAAGCTTACAGAAATATCGCAGGGTATTGTTTAATTATTTTTTCAAATAATTTGACGAAATATATTTCAAACTCATGTCAACTTTTAAAAAGATGGGATCAGGAGGCAGGCCAAGTGCTGCCACCTGTTGAGAAACACATTCGGCTCAGAGAAACTCATTTGACTCACAAAAGCAAAGCACCATGCCATGTGCGCCATCTGTCTCTCTCCCAAAGCACTAACCAGCCAGAAAAATATAGCTCTCTTGTGTAAAATAACAAATTTACAAACATATACCAATGGTTTTATTTGCCCGTGAGCTATGTATAATTTTTAAAGTAACATGTATTTNCATGTACACCCGCATAGCACCAATTGGTGCCTTCTTGGCAGGAGGGGTTGTCATGGCCGGTTAGCCCATGCAGCTGGGATGACGTGTTACCACTGTTTGGCGGAGGCTGGTGTAATCCCCTGAAATGGCACAAAAGGGTGTTCTCCACCGCTGTAGTGGGGAGTGTGGGATGTTTTCCTTTTTAGGGGAATAAAACTGGCTTCTCTCAGGATGTACAATTTTGCCCCTTGTTTTCCCTGCGTACACTTGTATGGTCTGTCTCATATAAGTTGGCCAGACTCTGACAGTCAGTGACGTATACGAAACAAACAACGTGCCATTTACAAAACCCTGTTTCAGCTGATGCATGAACGAACAAAAATTAATATTACGTTGGCTATTCTGAGAGCACTGCTGACGCACATCAGACGAGCAGAAAAAACCCTGATAAGAAAGAGTTCTTAGATTAATTAATACATTTTATTTTACGTGGTCATACAACAGCAGTTGTTAGTGTTACAAACTAAACTTCGTGCTAAAGTAGTAATGTATAGGTGTTCAAAATGAAATGCTCATTAAAACGATCCGTATTAAAATGAAACAACTTCAAACCTTGGGAGTTCTTTTCACGTCGTATCCCCAACTTCCATCCATGCTTTCCATACAAGCTTGATATTAATTCCAAAAGCTTACAGAAATATCGCAGGGTATTGTTTAATTATTTTTTCAAATAATTTGACGAAATATATTTCAAACTCGTGTCAACTTTTAAAAAGATGGGATCAGGAGGCAGGCCAAGTGCTGCCACCTGTTGAGAAACACATTCGACTCAGAGAAACTCATTTGACTCACAAAAGCAAAGCACCATGCCATGTGCGCCATCTGTCTCTCTCCCAAAGCACTAACCAGCCAGAAAAATATAGCTCTCTTATGTAAATTNAAAAATATAGCTCTCTTGTGTAAAATAACAAATTTACAAACATATACCAATGGTTTTATTTGCCCGTGAGCTATGTATAATTTTTAAAGTAACATGTATTTCCGTTTACAGCGATTTTGTTGACTGGTCATTTCCTTTGGGACGGTAATTGTTACGTCTACGTCCATTACATGCCATGTGTAATGACGCAGTATTATTAGTTTTCGGGACACGTGCTCCATTTTCTTTCGTTTTGCTAAGCTTTGTAATATTTTTTCGGGTTTGAAATTAAAAGCAGTGGTGGTTCGTTTTACCGTGATAGTTTGTTTATCTGGTATACGTTTGCCGTTTTACGTTTATCAGGCGTCCGGTTGCCGTTTCGAAAGTTTGAGTTTTTGTAAGCGTCAGCATTATTTAGCTTTTTTCAGACTGCGTCGACAGTTTTAGTTCCTACGGCGTAGTTTTGATAACGTGTGGAGAGCATGCATGGTAGCCCACGCCAGGGCCCTTATCTGAGGAAAGGGGAGTGATAGGCAGCACAAGTACATGTTTGACTGTCGCCTTCTGTCAGTTGATACCGAGCAGTCGTCTCAAGTCAGTTGATACCGAGCAGTTGGCTAAGTCAGTCGTCTCGAGCGGTTGAATCAAGTGAGTCGTCAACTAATGCTCGCCTAGGCCGCGTCGGGTGTGGCGCTAACCCCCACACTGGCAAACTAGACCTTACTAGATTATTTCTCCGCCGGTGTGGGAGGTCGCAGCATTTAATTTTCTTCGGGCAAGTTTTATAACATGAATAATTTGCAAACGACTGTGGCGCTGTTCTGCACTGGTCTGTTTATCTGTGAACGGTTCGTACTCTGCATATCTGGACTTCGTATGTGAACTGTGTCACTTAAACTGATAAATAAAAGTATGGAACAAAACAAAACCGGAACTTGACATTATTTCATATTTAATTGGCGTCCATTTTACAGAGTCTCGTGTTACTCCGTCTTGAGCTAGTCGAGTGATAGTCGACAACTGAAAGCCAGCTGTAACTGTGCGCGTGCCACGTTACACATGTTCGGCCGCTCGCTTTGCAAAGTCGTTGCCGAATGAAAATGCGTTGTCACGCAACTCCCCAAAAATTATTTTTATTTCAATTCTTAATGTATTAGCTGTAACGTCCNGAATGAAAATGCGTTGTCACGCAACTCCCCAAAAATTATTTTTATTTCAATTCTTAATGTATTAGCTGTAACGTCCAAAGTGTGATAAGAACTACAATTACTGTCTCACAAATGTTAACCCAAATTTGTTGTCTCAGATTAATTAAAGAAGAGTTGGCAAATATTAAATTTTTTGCAAGGTAATATATTTTTACTTTTATAGCCTACAAATTTTTTAGACAGATTGACGCGTGACGGGTACATGGAACAGGCATTGCGCTGTATTCACACCCTGAGAGGAATATCCCCGGGTCTGTCCCGACGTATAAGGGCACACGGGGAAGAACCGAAGTCGAGAGAAACTGGGTAAGTCCCTAGAAATAGCTGATATAAGCCCTCGACGAAGGAATCGGGGGGTGCCCCCGACAACAATTAATGCAGACACAGCTCACAGGAATCCCTNGATATAAGCCCTCGACGAAGGAATCGGGGGGTGCCCCCGACAACAATTAATGCAGACACAGCTCACAGGAATCCCCGAAACGTCCTACCGCACCCTCACTCTGCTCTAGTTGGAGCACACAAGCAGCTGACGAGACACGAAATCCTACACAAAAAACATGCGAGGTACAGAGGGGAGTTCTCGATTTCTCTCTTGAGAAACCGCTGACAGCTAACTTGAGTATAGCGGGACACGGGTTAAAATTCACGCGACAGCCGAGGAAGGGAGTCAGTTGTTCAGCCAAGATGGGAAGGAGTTGTTCGGCAGCCGCGATGCGAGGCGGAGAAGGCAGTTAGTGCGAGAGGTAGTCATATGACGAGGCCGGGTTCGGATCCCGGCAGAGTCAATTATCGCCAGCCGAGACTGGAGTAGTTCGGCGGTACAGCCACGAGACGAGATAGGTGCAGCAGAAGCGGGAGGCGGAGCAGACACGAGAGTAGTCAGTCGGGTGATGGGAACAGTGCCGAGAATATGAGTAAATTCCTGGAAACGAGTGGCAGCCCCATACCGAGAGGCACCATTCCCCAAGAAGATGTAGTCGTTCACCGGATGGCGACGAGGCAAGCAGTCAGTCAGTCAGTAAGTCAATAGTGACGTCACAGGGGAGAGAACCCAGGAACAGCCGAAACTTCATGTGTAAATTCCAGAGACAAACCCAGTAGAAGTGCCGAGAACTTATGAGTTTATTTCCGAAAACGTAGTGGCAGTTTCCGAGGTGGGGAAGTTAGAAACGCGAACCGGATCATTGCGGACGTCGAAGCAGACGAGGAGACACGCTCTCCTACGAGTAACGCCAGCCAAGGTCGCAGAGAAAGTAGAAGTCCCGGGAAACCAATCCTGGACTTTCGAGAGAGTCAGTCAAAGCTGCAGGAAGAAGTCAGCTGAGTACAGCATGCCAACGAGAGCCAGTCCGAGGGCCTGACAATGGGCCATCCAACTCACCATGCCTCAACTACCAACGAAGACAACTCACCAAAAGCCGCAGTCACAGATAAGTAGAGAAACGTCTCCCTTCAACAACCTTCCCCGACGCATAGTATTCAGCATACCAGCCCTTCAGGCCTACGACTTGCAGGGGGGCTCAGTCTCGCCACTATGTGACCTTCANGCATAGTATTCAGCATACCAGCCCTTCAGGCCTACGACTTGCAGGGGGGCTCAGTCTCGCCACTATGTGACCTTCAGACCAATAAATACTGGTGTGTTAAATAACAGAGAATATGAGTATTTGTTTACCCCTAATGCAACAACCACAGGTGCCTTTAGTCTGCACCAAAGTAATTTAACTAAATAACCTANACCCCTAATGCAACAACCACAGGTGCCTTTAGTCTGCACCAAAGTAATTTAACTAAATAACCTACTAGCCACCATTCTGTATAACTCAGGTGGTATAGTAGCATCAAGTTAAAATGGCGCCCAATGTGGGGCATGTTAANACTAGCCACCATTCTGTATAACTCAGGTGGTATAGTAGCATCAAGTTAAAATGGCGCCCAATGTGGGGCATGTTAAGGCATGTTAAAACATAGTTAAGTCTGTATAGACTGAAACAAGAACCGGACTTAACCTGAGAGAAGCCGTTCACCCTNGGCATGTTAAAACATAGTTAAGTCTGTATAGACTGAAACAAGAACCGGACTTAACCTGAGAGAAGCCGTTCACCCTTAACGAGCTAGTCAGGCTAAAACCAGATTTCAGGGAGTCTATGATAAAACCCTGTGGCATCCAGTTCTCAACATTACATTACGAGTCCCAATTAACGAAGCAGGCAGCCAAGGAATTAACGAGTACGAACGGGAGGGGCAAGTTTGAGAGGCGGGAAAGCAAAGGGAGATTAGCAGAACCATAGGCCACAGCCAACTGGATGGCGAGCAATAAAATGGCGAGCATGACAAGAGACGACGAGAGAGACGAGAAAGCATGGGCGGGTGAGATTAGCGTAGTAGCGAAGAGACCGAAGGGAGAACGCGAGAGTGAGATGAGACGAAGCGAGGTGCAGAAATTAGTGAGGCAGAATTAGAGAACGGGAGCGGAAAAGGAGACATGAGCGGGCAAAACACTTAGCAGCAAAGGGAGTTCAGCGAAGAAAGGAGGTCTCTTTTACTGGATGGTGGAAATGATGTGGTGTCAGGCGGTCAGGTAACTACCGCGCTGACAAATTACAGTAACCGGAGCGCCAATGAAAGAAAAAGTAGGAAAAAAATAAGTTACTAATTCCCTGGATGGTGAATAGTGACACTTTCCGNCGGAGCGCCAATGAAAGAAAAAGTAGGAAAAAAATAAGTTACTAATTCCCTGGATGGTGAATAGTGACACTTTCCGAAAGAGTATGCCAGTATTTCCACCCGCCGTAAGACCACTCGGATGAGCGGCAGGAAAAGNAATAGTGACACTTTCCGAAAGAGTATGCCAGTATTTCCACCCGCCGTAAGACCACTCGGATGAGCGGCAGGAAAAGGGCTGCGACCGCACGCGCAAACACAGAGCAGTGGGCCAGACAGATTCAAAACATATAGCCAACGCTGTTTACAGGATGTTCAAAAGCGAAGTAGCCAGGGGGGATTGACGCATGACGAGTACATAGGATAGGAATTGCGCTGTATTCACACCCTGAGAAATATCCTCGGGGGATGTCCCGACATATAAGGATACGCGGGGAAGAACCGAAGCTAGAGAAAAAACAGGGAAAGTCCCGAAAAATAGCTGATATAAGCCCTCTACGAAGGAAACAGGGTGTGCCCCTGACGAGATTAGTGCCGACACGTCTGCCAGGAATCCCCGGGACATCATGCCTCACCCTCCCTCCTCCCCAGTTGGAGCGCGCGAGCAGCTGACGAGACACGAAATCCTACACAAAAAACGTGCGAGGTACACGAGAGAATTCCCGATTTCTCTCGCTACAAACTGCTGACAGTCAACTTGAATATAGCAGGAGACAGGTTAAATTCAGGAGCAGCCAAGGTTCGTAGTCATTTTGGTGGTCAGTCGTTCGGGCAGTCGTATCACCGGGCCGGAGTTCGGACCCGGCCCAATCAGACAGTCGTGGTCAGTCGTTCGAAGAGTGGTAATCAGTTGTTCGCAATCAGTTGTTTGGGAGCAATTATCGCCAGCCGAGACGGGAGTTGTTCGGCGGTACAGCCACGAGACGAGATAGATGTATCCGAAATGGTAGGCGAATCAGACACTGGAGTAATCAGTCGTGTGACGAGAACAGGGCCAAGAATATGAGTAAATTCCCGGAGACAAGTGGCACCATTCCCTGAGAAGACGTAGTCGTGCCCTGTATGGCGACAAGGCGAGAACCCAGGAACAGCCGAAACTTCATGTGTAAATTCCAGAGACAAACCCAGTAAAAGTACTGAGAACTTATGAGTTCATTTCCGAAAACGTAGTGGCAGTTTCCGCGGTGAGGAATGCAGAAACGCGAGCGGGAAGCAGGACGAGGAGGATGCACTCTCCAACCCGGAACGCCAGCCGGGGTCGCAGGGAAAGTACAAGTCACGGAAACCAATCCTGGACTTCTGAGAGAGTCAGTCAAAGCCACAGGAAAAAGCCAACTTAGTACAGCACGCCAACGAGAGCTAGTCCGAGGGCCTGAATCAGGGCCACCCAACTCAC
The DNA here is from genome assembly GCA_002778355.1 of Clitarchus hookeri. Taxonomy (NCBI): domain Eukaryota; kingdom Metazoa; phylum Arthropoda; class Insecta; order Phasmatodea; family Phasmatidae; genus Clitarchus; species Clitarchus hookeri. The sequence goes on from NQII01000225.1 coordinate 1,093,783, forward strand.
CAGGCCTCCCTACCAATGAAGACAACTCACCAAAAGCCGCAGTCACAGATAAGTAGAGAAACATCTCCCTTCAACAGCCTTCCCCGACGCATAGTATTTAGCCCACCAGCCCTTCAGGCTTACGACTTGCAGGGGGGGCTCAGTCTCGCCAGGGTGTGTAAATAACTATGTGACCGTAAGACCAATAAATACTGGTGTGTTAAATAACGGAGAATATGAGTATTTGTTTACCCCTAATGCAAAAATCACAGGTGCCCTTAGTCTGCACCAAATAATTTAACTGTATAAACTACTAGCCACCATCCTGTATAACTCAGGTGGCCTAGTAGCGACAACCTCAGCTGGCCGTCACAAAGGCCCTCCCCACACTGACTGTAAACATGAGCCACTGTTTCTCTGATGCTGCATCCTCTTAGATGGCCCCAGTCTGTAGCATCAGAGGAAGAGCGGCGGCCCAACTTCCACCATTTCAAGCTACAAAATGTCTGGTTTTTTGTCCAAATCATGCTTCCATTCTACAAACAGGGAGAGGTTCAGATGCCTTTCTGTGAGAGAAGCATCATCAACTTGATAGAAGGAGATGGGGGTAGGGGAGGGATTGGAACGGTTTTTATCTAGTACCCCAGGAAGGAAGGAGCAGGTGGAGGGAGAAGAACGAGGGAGCACAGAAGAACATCAGCCCAAGCTTTGTGTATTATACAAAATCTTGTAGTTTTTGTTTCCTTACCTCAATCTACTTTATATCCAATTACGTTAAATTGGGCTTCCCCTGTAAAATTACTTCAATTTTAAAGGAGCTGTCNCCTCAATCTACTTTATATCCAATTACGTTAAATTGGGCTTCCCCTGTAAAATTACTTCAATTTTAAAGGAGCTGTCAAATTAAAAAACTCATTTTTTTACTAACGATGCCATAGCAGAGACTAGGAAAATATAAGAATGGGAAAAGAAACCCAAGGTCTGCAAGCCTCCTGGAACCAAAGTAAAGCAGCTGTAAATATTGCCAGGCTTGACGGTATGACATCAGAGGTGGCTCTCTGCTTGCCACGACAGTTGCGTGGTCCAGTCTCACAGCTTACGGCGTGCATCGTCAACTTTCGTAACCTGTATGTGCTGTAATGCTAATTGTTTCTCAGAAAATGGATAGGGAAAATGTTTACCCTTACCTGTTTGCGCCAGAAGCAGACCAGGATGAAAGTAACGAGCAACTGGATACAGAGCCTGGCCCATCAACAGACAGGCACAACATGAACTGGTGCAAATTTGGAATGTGTGTTGGCATGCCAAAACGTAAAGAAAATGTGTGGTAACTAGAGAGTGATAATGCTGCACACAAGAATCAAATTTAAAAGACAGTACTACAACTTGTGACATACAAACTATTTGTATATTAGGTTAATTCTTGGGGGACCTTAGAGGAAAAAAATAAAAAATTAATCCTTTATGTGATGAAAAAGTAGGAATGGAATATCTAGAACCAGATGGAAATTATCAAAATTTAAAACCACCTGATGGTAAAGAAGTTATATACTTTGATTAAGTTCAAGGCAATACAATTTCAAACTATACATATACATATATAGACATGCACACGCACGTGCATGCACACACACACTTATTTTATAAGTTTTAAGGATAAATATTACAAAATCTGTAGATGTTAATATTTTAAACAATAAGCTTTAAATAGCCTTCTTTGAATATTTTGTTTGCTTTAAAATGTTTGTCTGTTGCATATACACTGAAGAGCCAAAAAAAACTGGTACACCTGCCTAATATCGTGTAGGGCCCCCGCGAGCACGCAGAAGTGTCCCAAGACGATGTGGCGTGGACTCGTCTAATGTCTGCCGGTGGAGATCTCTTCTGAACAGCACGTTGCAAGGCATCCCAAATATGCTCAATAATGTTCATGTCTGGTGATTTTGGGTCGCCAATGGAAGTGTCTAAAGTCAGAAGAGTGTTCCTGGAGCCACTCTGTAGCAACTCTCGATGTGTGGGGTGTCGCATTGTCCTGCTGGAATTGTCCACGTCCGTCGGAATGCACAATGGACATGAATGAGTGCAGGTGATTGGACAGGATGCTTACGTATCTGTCACCTGTCAGAGTTGTATCTAGACGTATCAGGGGTCACATTTCACGCCAACTGCACACGCCCCATACCATGACAGAGCCTCCACCAGTTTGAACAGTCCCCTGTTGACATGTAGGGTCCATGGATTCATGAGGATGTCTTCATACCCGTACACGTCCATCCGCCTGATACAACTGGAAACAAGACTCGTCAGACCAGGCAAAATATTTCCAGTCATCAACAGTCCAATGGCGGTGTTGGCGGGCGCAGACGAGGCATAAAGCTTTGTGTCGTGCAGTCAACAATGGTACACGAGTAGGCCTTTGGCTCCGAAAGCCCATATCAATGATGGTCCGTTGAATAGTTCGCACGCTGGCACTTGTTGATGCCCCAGCATTGAAATCTGCGCCAATTTGTGAAAGGGTTGCACGTCTGTCACTTTTAGTGATTCTCGTCAGTCGTCGTTTGTCCCGTTCATTCAATATCTTTTTCTGGCCGCAGCAATGTCGAAGATTTGATGTTTTACCGGATTCGCGATATTCACGGTACACTCGTGAAATGGTCGTACGAGAAAATCCTAATTGTATCGCTACCTCGGAGATGCTATGTCCCATCTCTTGTGCGCTGACTATAAAACCATGTTCAAACTCACTTAAATCTTGATAATCTGCCATTGTAGCAGCAGTAACCGATCTAGCAACTTTGCCAGATGCTTGTTGTCTTATATAGGCGCTGCAGACTGTATCGCATTACTCTGATTGGTTCTATACCTCTGTTATTTGCATATGCACGCCTATAGCAGTTTTTTTGGCTCTCCAGTGTAGTTTCTCAGAACCCTGACACAAAGTAACGAACACCTTTACCTTTATTAATAATAAATTATAAGCAAAAATTGTAAGAATTACTTCAATTTCTATTGTTATGAAAAGAGACTTCAATCATCCAATAAATGTGTGGTCAATGAGGTTAGTGAAAACTATATTGTTACTAACTAGGAGAGCATTCGGCAACACCAAAGTTATACATGTTTTCCTTACCTGCAGATTCTAACAACTGCTTTTACACATTCTATGTAAATCTTGATACGAGCACAATATATTTTGGGAGAATAGTATCACAATATGGGCCATTGTCAAGTTTCAACTGGAGTTTTCCTTTAACCCCAAAAATTACACGTTCAAGAATTTGTTTCCATCATTTGTGAGTTTTGTTGCTGTAAACATTAACACCCACCCATTTAAGTGTATTTGAAAAACGTTTATAAATTAAAATTCTCTATCGGTCTGTGTTATTGTTGTAATCCAAAATAGACAAGACTGTGCGTGAAACCATCCTGTCGTAACTTAAATGGTTTCTTTTTGGTTTATACTTCAAAGCATCACTGTGAAATGACTCTACCCATGTGGCAATAATTTTATTTATGATTCATGTCTTCCAGTTATTTTTTATACTGAACACAACAGACAATGATCATGACTGTTTGGTTGAAGTANAAATTTGTTTGCGCTCCATTTGTGTAGTTCAGTTATTTTTCAAATAGCATTTCTTCATAGAAATCATGATGAAAGTTCTATATCATAATCTTGAGAATGAATAGAACACACAGTAGTTTAAGTTCTAGTGAAGGATTCAAGGTATATTCTTTTCCCCCCACTGGTTTTAGTTAACAGGTGATGTGTCTACTCTGGAAACTTATCGCGGATGGAGTTATTATTACCATCAACAACACAACAGCTGTTAGGAATTGTTATAAATCACATGTTTTATCACTAAGTGCACAAAACCGGTATACACAAAACACACACGACAATGCAATATGAGTGAGAGCGCAGATAGCTAAGCTAGACAAGCAAGAGTGGCCACACACAACATGCTGCCACTGTGTATACTATGCATGGATTTAGCTTGAGAACCACACATCATAATGAGATGGGATTTTCACAGGATGGCTTTTCTCACCATTTTGCACATTATAATAGACATGTTTATTTTAAGTTGACAGCTCCTTTAACGTTACGACTAAGTAAGATATAGACACACTCCTACATGCACTGTTTGTCGCTTGCATAAATTTATTTGGCATTTAAAAATAATTTACCAAAATTCCATGTAATTTTAGCAACCTACTTGAAAAAAAAAAATGGAAGACCCGGCTTATTAAGACCTATTTCTGAAGATAATAGAAATTTATGTTTTATTGAAGAGGAAATCAAATCACTCATAATTTCATAAATAAAAATAACACACAAAAATCATTTAAACACCTATAGCAACAAAACTTCTAAACTGGATTATCTTAAAAGATTATTATTACTAAAGTTTAAATACAAACAATTATTGAATAAAATCTAAAATAGCCTGAAAGACCAATACAAAGACATGTTACTAGATTACATAAAATCATTTACCCAACTCATAAAATCTCATTTGTGTCACTCATAAATAACACAATTACATTAGTGATGTAACTGATAAAGAAGTAAATTTATTTAGACTCACCTGTGCTGTTAATAAATGTGGATACCTTACAGCAAGATTCGATAGAATTACATTATTGATCTGACTAACAACAGAACTGGCTACAATGTTTTCAACATTGCTAGGAGTGATATAGTCATCCTCTTCCGTGAGGAAGTCATGGTGTCGCCTGTAACCATTAGTATTACAAATCAACATTAAACATGTAAATAATGTCATAAAATGCAAAATAGTGCTGCAAAAAGAGACACTTAGGAAAGATGTTTCCACAAAAATTAAAATTCTCACACTACCTAGGTATATACCATACTATAATCTTTGGTCTAAAAAATACAAAGTTCATTTTAAATGAAGATATTCACTCTCGNACCTAGGTATATACCATACTATAATCTTTGGTCTAAAAAATACAAAGTTCATTTTAAATGAAGATATTCACTCTCGCAATCCTAGGAATAAATCTGACATATTTACTAAACCTTACAACTACATTGTATAAAAAGAACCCTTTTTTCTCAGCAAAAAATTTAACAAGCTCCCAGATGACCTGCATTACGCTCTTAAATCAAAAATCTCTACGTTTTAAAAAAACATTTGAAAAAATATTTTATTGAAAAACCTTTAATAATGTAAATGAATATTTATCAGGTTAGTTCAATTTTGTCTACTAATTTTGCTTTATTTCATTTTTGTAACTTTTTATTTATTTATTGTACTCATTTTCATCTTTATGCATTTTGTATCCATTTTGACAACTCCAAGATGCACTTGGAGTTGTGTAAAACTGAAAGCTGATAAAACAAATTAAAATAAATAAAAGAAACTCCTCATACCATGTAGGTCACAGGAGGTAAAGTAGCAAATACGTAGTTGCTCTAAGTTGATTAATTATTTCATAGTCCAACATTTTCATTTCTATAATTTCTGAATTGCATGGTTTATAAAAAATAATAAAACATACTATATCTATTAGCAATCAATTTCTGAGATATCATAAAGTGGGCAACCAGACTCAACCCACAGGACTATGAAAGTCGCACATGGAGAGGAGTCAACAACACAAAAAAGATCCAGCAGGAAGGTTTTGACAATCACACACTGATCTGAAGTATAAAACATTACTGTGCACATACTATGCATAGTCATAAAATGTGAAACCAAACATATTTGTTCATAAACTTTTATTGAAAGCACCATGTTTGTATCANACTATGCATAGTCATAAAATGTGAAACCAAACATATTTGTTCATAAACTTTTATTGAAAGCACCATGTTTGTATCAAATGCATTCTAATGATGAGGATATTTAACAGCCAAGACATCAACATATGAATTGCATCAGCCCTCTACTTTCCATGAGAGAAGAAGAAAATGAATGTTCACTTTTCTGAAATAAACTTAAAAAAAAAAATTCCTGTGTGAATACCTTAAAATGAAAACAAACTTGCATCTCTAGGAGATAATTATGAGAAATACTTTCATGGCTTTAGATCGTATTAAAGTGTATTGTTCATATTGATTGTAATTGAACTCTGTCTGTGTTTCAAATGCATTAGAGTTAACAACTGCAGTAATAACAATTTTACCAAAAACCACCTGACCAACACATGAACACTACTCATATGCTACGACACAATGTTAACGTTTACGTGTGGTGCAAAAACAGAGCGCACAGTCTTCAAAACTGCTTTTTTAAACATGAGACAAATTGTACTGTGAATGGTAATAACTTTGACAGTGTAATTATGAGCCACTCGTGGGTCAACACCAATGAGTAGTGAGGTAAGAAGTAACAAAATGCTTTCCTCCTCTTTTCAATACAAATTACGATAACTGCTTGTGTTTTGATTCTATGTGGTATATGCACTACGCTATTTCCATCACTGCAACAGTCATAACCACAACCAGTTATTATGGGGAATCATACCTAATACTGCACAAGTTAACAGGCACAGAAATTTTTCAAATAAATTACCTGATGCTGATGCAGTACAAAGTATTTTCATCCCAATACAGCTAATAAGATATTCACTAATTACGAGTGCTATGTACCTGGAGCTCTTTTAGCCATTTGAGGGGGAAGAGAGGAAGCAATAAGGGTGACACAGACATGTGTAACTAACACCCCAGCACATTTACACACAACNTTTGAGGGGGAAGAGAGGAAGCAATAAGGGTGACACAGACATGTGTAACTAACACCCCAGCACATTTACACACAACGTTTTAAAATGGCATGCAGTGTTCCCGTTGTACTGCTGCAACTATGGGACTTGAAGCTTTGACCGTACCATTTTATTATAGCTAAGTCTGTAGCAAAGTTCACTACATGTTCCTATACTAATTTTGTGTTTCCGATGAGAACATTTGTGGAACAGTAGATTACAGCTATATTAGAGAGCTCGGAAATTGTGTTTGTAATGTGTGTGGTGTCTTGAAAGTAGTCTTCTTACGTCATCTCAAGTATATTTTCTTTTCGCATATGATGCACATGGTTTCGTAAACAAGTGTATTTATTTCAAGCACACTGAAACGCAATTCAAGCTCCAGGTACGTAGTCCTCGTAATGATAAAGAGGAATATTTCTTCTTATGCTGAAGTCTTACTATATATAAGAAATCTGCTGAATTTTTCCCTGTCTCCCCATAAACTTTTCATNTTTGAGGGGGAAGAGAGGAAGCAATAAGGGTGACACAGACATGTGTAACTAACACCCCAGCACATTTACACACAAGGTTTTAAAATGGCATGCAGTGTTCCCGTTGTACTGCTGCAACTATGGGACTTGAAGCTTTGACCCTACCATTTTATTATAGCTAAGTCTGTAGCAAAGTTCACTACATGTTCCTATACTAATTTTGTGTTTCCGATGAGAACATTTGTGGAACAGTAGATTACAGCTATATTAGAGAGGTCGGAAATTGTGTTTGTAATGTGTGTGGTGTCTTGAAAGTAGTCTTCTTACGTCATCTCAAGTATATTTTCTTTTCGCATATGATGCACATGGTTTCGTAAACAAGTGTATTTATTTCAAGCACACTGAAACGCAATTCAAGCTCCAGGTACGCAGTCCTCGTAATGATAAAGAGGAATATGTGTTTCTTCTTATGCTGAAGTCTTACTATATATAAGAAATCTGCTGAATTTTTCCCTGTCTCCCCATAAACTTTTCATNTTTCTTCTTATGCTGAAGTCTTACTATATATAAGAAATCTGCTGAATTTTTCCCTGTCTCCCCATAAACTTTTCATACCAGATAATGGTTCTTTTTTTTTCCTTCACATTTCAGCCACAAAAATATTGCGATGTGAACACACAGCCTTACCATGACTATGCAGTGATGTCACATTGTTTGTAACATGGTTCATCTTGGTGAGTGGTGCCAACATAGTGTAGCTAGAAATACTATTTAAAAAAATTAAAATATCTTTGTTATTTAATTATTATTTCAGTGGCACCTAGAATGGGTTTGTTTGTTTTATTCCTACGGTAAATGATGTTGCATACATAGTCATGTTTTGTGGATGATTATAAAATATGGTCAAATGGGATTTTAAGTTCCAGGCAGTTGCTAGAGGCAGCTGAGCCCTGCTATTCAAGAAAATGAGTGTCCCAGAATTAATCTTATAACGTAGGTATTTTGAGGGTTGTAAAGTACTGTCAATATCACCCAATTTCAGGAGATGGTTTTACTTCCAGGTTGGGAAAACTCACCATACCTGTCTGTGAGCTGACCCTTCCAGGGTCCCACTTACAAAAAGAATACTTTTTAAAACCTTATAAGCACACAAAACCTTTATTAGATTCCACCAAATGCTACCACTCCTCATAGTTTGTTTAAGAGGGTGTGACTGCAGGCTACATCCTCCAAGTATCAAGTTGAAATACTGTGAAGTGGGGTGAAATTGATTAGAAGAGGTGTGATTGAGCACATGAAAATGTTCTACAAATATTAATGTCAGATATGGTGCCTGATCTAAATATGTACAGAAAACTGTCATGTTATCNCATGAAAATGTTCTACAAATATTAATGTCAGATATGGTGCCTGATCTAAATATGTACAGAAAACTGTCATGTTATCAATCTGGCCCCTGCTGTGCATTTTCACCCCATACCAGCCTAATTGAATAATATTTTACTGCCTATGTACAAAATATACTGGGTGCGGCATCATAACTTCCTTTTTTCAAAACAAAATAANTGAATAATATTTTACTGCCTATGTACAAAATATACTGGGTGCGGCATCATAACTTCCTTTTTTCAAAACAAAATAAAACACATTATACGAATCAGAAATTTTTCAATTTTACTTTTATAATGTAGGTACATGTCTTAAGTTTTTTTCTACGTAGTTTTGAAAATCATATCTGGTAGGTGATGTTCCGCATTGCCCATACACTGAATAAACAGATTTCTGGCGTTTGCCATGACCCTCACCAGCATATCAGCGGGTATGTTGGCAATTTCTGCCCGGATGTTGGCCTTTAGGTGTTGAAGTGTCCTTGGGAGGTTCACATAAACGCAGGATTTCAAAAAACCGCACAAAAATAATTGCAAGGGGTCAAATCGGGGGAACCAAGCTGGCCTAATTGAGATGAGGCGCTCCGGGAAGTGTTCCCTCAAAACAGCCATTGATGACCTTGAAGTGTGAGCCATTGCTCCGTCCTGTTGGAACCAAATGTCTCCAAGATCCAATTCAACAAGTCGTGGAAAAAAAAAGTCCCCCAACATGTTCACATACCATTCTGAATTCACTGTAACTGTGACCTCATTTTGTACAAAAAATCAGGGACCAACAATCCCACCTGAGGAAATTGCACACCACACTGTAACTTTAGGTGAATGCAAAGGCCTTTGATGCAATTCTCGGAGGTTGGTGTCGCTCCAGTAGCGCATGTTCTGTTTGTTAACAAACCCACTCAAGTGAAAATGGGCTTCACCACTGAAAAAAACAATTGTGGGGTTTTTGGAAATCCCACGTTTATGTCAACCGCCCAAGGACACTTCAACACCTCAAGGCCAACATCCGGGCAGAAATTGCCAACATACCTGCTGATATGCTGGTGAGGGTCATGTCTAACCCCAGAAATCGGTTTATTCAATGTATGGGCAATGCGGGGCGTCACCTACCAGATATGATTTTCAAAACTACGTAGAAAAAAACTTTAGATATGTACCTACATTATACAAATAACATTTAAAAATTTCTGATTCATGTAATGAGTTTTATTTTGTTTTTAAAAAAGGAAGTTATGTTGCCGCATCCTGTATAAAATTAAATTATCTAGTTTGAGATCAATTTTTTTTGCTTCCTTCTCTCATCCCTCTTCTCCAGTCCCTTCCTAAATCTCCCAATCCCCTTCACCATCACCAACTCCTCCCACAACACATGCCACTCTCTCAAAGTTCTCATAAGTAGGGACTGCCTTCCCTTTCCGTTCCCTTCCATAACTTCTCAAACTTTTTACTGTTTGTACCTCTCCCTGTACAGCCCTGTCCACTTAACTTTCCTCATCCACCCACTCCATTCACCATCCTGTACATCCCAGCCATCTCCCAAGACCAATCGATTGATTCCCACCAAATGTTACACGCAAGTAGTAATACTACATTATGGTATGTAAACTGACATGTTTCAGATGTGATAAGTCCTATTTTGAATGGTGTTAATATAAATAGATTAATTTAATATGTTGTATCTATAAAACAATCCAAAAAAATTCAAACAAATTTTGTGCACTAACAGTATTCATTTGAAGCATCAACTATGCACACAGTAATCCAATTTATTTTTAAAATAGCGCCAGTTTAAAAAATAGAGCATTTTGCAGTCTTTCTGGAACAGTTAAACTAATTTTCACTAAATTGCGCACACCTGCTACAGAAGGTCATGTGTAAACCTACATGATTTAAGTGGGCCAGATAACGATAATCAAAATGGTGGCTTCATAAATAATTTAGATTAGTTTGCCTTATATGTTAATTAAACAATTTTACCAAATTCACCCAAACTTTGTATGTTGATAATATAATTAGAAGCATGCCATATCCCAGGGACCAACCAACCAATTTCTACCAAATTCTTCACACAAGTACTGCTAAGTTAGGCCATGTAAACTTACATGTTTTAAGTGGCTCAGTCGCTCATTTTCAAAATTACGGCCCTTTAAATACTTTAAGTTAGTAAACCATATCACTCAAAACATTAGATTGATTAAATCCGAAGTTGATGCTCCGNGACGGCCCTTTAAATACTTTAAGTTAGTAAACCATATCACTCAAAACATTAGATTGATTAAATCCGAAGTTGATGCTCCGAATCCGACCTTTGTAATACAGTTGATCGCAAGCTAGTTTATGGTGCAAAGTTTTCTGGGTTCGATTCCCAGGTAAGGCACATGTGTATTTGCAATTGTCACACTACTGTTGCATATGTTTCTGGTTTCATTTCTAATGATACTGCTTCAACANGCACATGTGTATTTGCAATTGTCACACTACTGTTGCATATGTTTCTGGTTTCATTTCTAATGATACTGCTTCAACAAGACATCAAGTCATATCTACCAACTCAGCTTTTAAGAACTTAGTTAAAAATTAATTGAATCCGTGTTGAGGAAAGTAGGCTCATCAGTTATATCAGTAACTTTTTGTTTTAATATAATACATAGTTCACTAGTCTTTTAATAGTAACTTTGCTTACCAATTGACTGTTCAACATTCCTAAACCTACTGAAATAAAAACACACACAGACTGTCAAATGTAATTAGCCACTTTCTTAAGGAAAGAAAGGCATATGAGATCACTTTTCTGTCTGTGTGAATATGTGTGTGTCCCCTGAAATTGTAATGCATGAACCGAATTTCACCAAATTCGGTACACATATAGTACATAGTAAGAACATCAGACTTGTATAGTTTTCCATCACACCAGGGACTTACTTTCAACATGACGACCATTTTAAAATTTAGGGTGCTATGTTATATCTCAGGAACCATTGAACCTATTTAAACCAAATTTTGTACGTTGATAGTGCATCGTGTAATTATTTTGACCAAATTTTGTATGCTGAAAGTATCTATTATAAGCATTATATATGCCAACAAATAGCCACCTTTGTCTGCCATTTTGTAAGATTGTGTCACATAAAGAAATTAAGTTTTATGTCACATCTCGATAAAATTGGACAACAAGTATTATTATGGCAGCTAATGTAATAGAAACACAATAGCATGTCATGTAAACTGATATGTTTGGAGTAATTCAGACACTTATTTTCAAAATAGTGGACATATAAACATTTTAGCTAAGTATGCTGTTTCTGTGAAACTACGAAACTAATTTTAACATAACTTTGTATGCTGGCAATATCTATCATAACCAACAAATATGTCTATACAAAGCCTTAATTCATAACCATTTGGTAAATTAGCCTTCCATGAAAAAATAAAGATTAATGGGAAACCATCAACGTGGGTGACCTAAGTTGGGCTACAGAAAGAAAGATCAATACCAGACGCTGTGCCAATGACGGTGGTGAAGTGTGTAGGATTACCAGTGTTCAAAAGGGCAACATTAGAACTGGTGAGCCCCGACTCGACTACACGAACCCAGCCATCCTTGTGATTGCTACTTCTTGCTTCGTCTCGCCTTATCGCCTGTCTCCTTCACACGTTTATCCCCGCGCGCACTTCAGTTTCGGCCTCTTTTTAACTCCCGGCGCCCTTACTTGTGTGCGTTATCTTTGGGCACCGCCTGTGCTNCGCACTTCAGTTTCGGCCTCTTTTTAACTCCCGGCGCCCTTACTTGTGTGCGTTATCTTTGGGCACCGCCTGTGCTATAACACTGGGGCTGGGTAGTATCTTGATTTTGCCCTTATCTCGCAGTCTCTGTACCATACAGTGAAACTATTTTCCTGCCGCTCATCCGAGTGGTCTTACGGCGGGTGGAAATACTGGCATACTCTTTCGGAAAGTGTCACTATTCNCGCACTTCAGTTTCGGCCTCTTTTTAACTCCCGGCGCCCTTACTTGTGTGCGTTATCTTTGGGCACCGCCTGTGCAATAACACTGGGGCTGGGTAGCATCTTGATTTTGCCCTTATCTCGTAGTCTCTGTACCATACAGTGAAACTATTTTCCTGCCCTTTTCCTGCCGCTCATCCGAGTGGTCTTACGGCGGGTGGAAATACTGGCATACTCTTTTGGAAAGTGTCACTATTCACCATCCAGGGAATTAGTAACTTATTTTTTTCCTACTTTTTCTTTCATTGGCGCTCCGGTTACTGTAATTTGNGTTCCCATCACCCGACTGACTACTCTCGTGTCTGCTCTGCCTCCCGCTTCTGCTGCACCTATCTCGTCTCGTGGCTGTACCGCCGAACTACTCCCGTCTCGGCTGGCGATAATTGACTCTGCCGGGATCCGAACCCGGCCTCGTCATATGACTACCTCTCGCACTAACTGCCTTCTCCGCCTCGCATCGCGGCTGCCGAACAACTCCTTCCCATCTCTGCTGAACAACTGACTCCCTTCCTCGGCTGTCTCGTGAATTTTAACCCGTGTCCCGCTATATTCAAGTTAGCTGTCAGCAGTTTCTCAAGAGAGAAATCGAGAACTCCCCTCTGTACCTCGCGCGTTTTTTGTGTAGGATTTCGTGTCTCGTCAGCTGCTTGTGTGCTCCAACTAGAGCAGAGTGAGGGTGCGGTAGGACGTTTCAGGGATTCCTGTGAGCTGTGTCTGCATTAATTGTTGTCGGGGGCACCCCCCGATTCCTTCGTCGAGGGCTTATATCAGCTATTTCTAGGGACTTACCCAGTTTCTCTCGACTTCGGTTCTTCCCCGTGTGCCCTTATACGTCGGGACAGACCCGGGGATATTCCTCTCAGGGTGTGAATACAGCGCAATGCCTGTTCCATGTACCCGTCACGCGTCAATCTGTCTAAAAAATTTGTAGGCTATAAAAGTAAAGATATATTTCCTTGCAAAAAATTTAATATTTGCCAACTCTTCTTTAATTAATCTGAGACAACAAATTTGGGTTAACATTTGTGAGACAGTAATTGTAGTTCTTATCACACTTTGGACGTTACAGCTAATACATTAAGAATTGAAATAAAAATAATTTTTGGGGAGTTGCGTGACAACGCATTTTCATTCAGCAACGACTTTGCAAAGCGAGCGGCCGAACATGTGTAACGTGGCACGCGCACAGTTACAGCTGGCTTTCAGTTGCCGACTATCACTCGACTAGCTCAAGACGGAGTAACACGAGACTCTGTAAAATGGACGCCAATTAAATATGAAATAA
>NQII01000226.1:0-14905 GCA_002778355.1 Clitarchus hookeri
CACTCGTGAAATGGTCATACGCGAACATCCAAATGTTATCGCTACCTCGGAAATGCTATGTCCCATCTCTCGTGCACCGGCTATAACACCACGTTAAAATTCACTTAAGTCTTGATAACCTGCCATTGTAGCAGCAGGAACCGATCTAGCTGCCGACAGCATCGCGTTACTCCGATTGTTTCCATACCTCTGTTATTTGCATATGCACGCCTATACCAGTTTTTTTGGCTCTTCAGTGTGTATATATCATGCAATATTTTATACACCCGAGTCATATCCAGCCGTTACGAGGCCTGCGTTGCTATAAAAGTATTACTAGTATTCCACATTCAGGCAGGCATGCACTGTCGTACTTACAAATTTATGATTTCTTTCTCGTGCTTGCGTGATGTGTTAATATTGATATATTGAAAGTATAGGTGTAATAATTGAGTAATAAGATATACATACATGAGGAAACTATTAGTAGGCACTTCATTTAGTAACGAGTAATTGTGTGTTAGCATGCCACACGTTTTTTTTAAACTCGTGAAATGTGTATTGAAGTACTTCTACATCTCAAGCAAACCTAATAAGTAACCATTACGACAAAGATTCTACGAGCTTCATTGTGATGGAATCACTTGTTACATAAACCACGCAAATGTCTACATTAATTTGCATTAGATGAGCCGTCTTTGTTTTCAGTAACACAAATGCTTCCGAACCTAAGAAAGTGATATAATATCTGAATAAGTACGGTTTCCTGGTCAAAACAGTTTATCATTGGTGCTTCCTTTCGTGTTTTTACAAAATCTTTGTCTAACAATAACTCTAACCAGAACAACATAACTATAAAATGACGACCTGACAGCAGCCAATCACAAACGAAAACGTCACTGCACTGTTGCCAAATTTATCTTAACCACAATTTAGCTAACCAACACTTTATTAACCGGGAGATATATTTTGTGAAACAGTACGGGACTAACCCGTGATTTAAATTCCTGTTTAAATTTATTATATGGACAGATAACCAATACTTTAAACAAACATTGTGAAACCGGCCCTCACCACAGGGTGCCATATTAAAATTTAAAAAAAGTTGTTTATTTTNTACTTTAAACAAACATTGTGAAACCGGCCCTCACCACAGGGTGCCATATTAAAATTTAAAAAAAGTTGTTTATTTTAATTAATTTTGAGAAGTGATAAGTGAGATTTAAGAAAGAAAGTAAAGTGAAATAAGGAACTGAAGAAGATATTAAGAAACTAGATCTAAAATTAGAAACAAAATCCTTGGAAGAGCTTCTATGAATTCACTGCAAATATATGTACGCAAATAACAACTAGTAACATTGGCAACGAAATTACGGAAATAAATATGCATCGTATCTTAAATTTAAAAGTTGTATTTATATTTCAAATCTGAATGCCAGTGGCATCGGTTTGTTAATTTTACACACACGTTAAGGCAAGCATTAACATGCTACTAACATATTTATTTTGCAGCGATTTTCACATTGCCGTTTGACAGATGCATGACGGCTAGTCATTATGTACGTTGCAACATTAATTTCTCCATTTGCCGAGAGAATGCCCAAAGGACATAAATAAATATATAGCAGGGCTTTCGTTTTTGTCGAGTTGCTCGGGTGTCATTTATATGTATGCACATACAAGTAGAGATGATTGACGTCTGTACAAAACCTTTGTAGTAAGAGCATTAAAATTTTGGTTGCTCACAAAATCCACTACACACTGAATTTCCCGAGCCAGTAATAATTTACAGTAGCAAATATTATTCTAGTATTATATATTTTTTATTTAATTTTTAGCACGAATATTTGTGTCAATACCACAATGAACGTTTTATTTTGTCCAATACTCATCTACCTCACACCTCCAGGTACATACAATCCATAGTTGTTACATCCTCACGTCACCTTAAATTAATTTTGGCTATTCAAAATTTTTTCGAGACCTGGTCATGGGAGCAATATTTTTCAATATGGCTGGCGTTGAACTTGTATGACAGAAGAAGACCTAATTAAATGAGAGATTATAGAAAATTTTCGTAATATTTTGATTAATTTTTATTCAATATTTTCAAAGATTTTATCGAACGTTTGAAGTCACCTAAACAGCAATGGCCGACGACGAAATAGAACGATAGAACGATAGAGCATGAGCAAGCGGCAGTTCGGTTCTTCTTGATGAAGCCTGGACCAGAACGCAGATTTCTATACAGCTAACGAGCTCCGAAATACAATGACCTAGGAACAGTCACGACAGTTTATAAACATTTTTTCTGCTCTCAGGGATTGAATTGTTATAACACAGAAGCTGCAAGATGACCTTGCCATTGCTTGACTCATTCTCTCATGGCCACCCATACATCAGCTTCGAGGTTAAATCAGTCTGGTTTCAAGTCTAGATAGCCAGGCGGATTTCTTAAAGGAAAAATGCCTTATGCATGAAATGNAGGCGGATTTCTTAAAGGAAAAATGCCTTATGCATGAAATGCCAAAAATGAATGACATTTTCCCCAGAACTGACTTAAAATGTTGAGGAACAAAGGACAAGTACCAAAAGTAAACGGAGAACAAAGGAAGTTTTTAGAATGTGGAAAGAAAATATTCACTTAGAAAATAAAGCGAATATCCATTATTTGCAAAAAATGACGAGACAAATATAGTTTATTTTCCCAAACGAGAAGTTCGACAAACCTGTTCACAGACTTGGAGAAAAGTAGTGTCTTAAGAAGTAAACGATGTAACAAAATCACAGACAGAAATTATTAAGATTCTAAAACCTATTGTTAATAAATAATTTCAAATTACGTCATCTTACAAGTCATATAATTAAATTGTTCTCCCATATGTATGGACAAAATACATAAAACTATATCTGATAAAATACTCAAGTAACGATTAAATTCATAACATATAGGTATGTGTGTTTGTGTAGTTCCATATGTTTTTTCCCGCATTGCCAGCATGAATAAAATGAGGGAAACTGGTGGAAAATGCAACTGGCTGCTTTACACGGAATACAGACCTATCACTCCGCCAAACCCGAAGCATGGATGAGGTAAGATTAAATAGGCATCGAAAAAGGTTGGAATTCAGACGGGGTAACAAATGGGTGCACTCTGAGAAATACCTAACCCCACATTACAAAAATTAAAAATTATATTAATGAACTTCTCTAGAGAGGTTAAACTAATGTGGAGTTATTCAAATATGTCAACAGCATTTTACTAACAAAATTTACCTGAATTGCTCTGCACAAGTGAGAGTGGCAAATGACCATTACAAGGTAGGATTCAGTGCAATAATAATCGACGTGAAAGGGAACTGCAAATCATATGCGTAGTGCTGAAATTTAAAAATACACAAGTATCTATGAAGTTGTTATTATTCAACATTCTGAGCTGTTGATCAAGTTAGCTTTTTGGTCTCTAATCTTAGCGATTCGTGCGGGCTGGTTGGATTAAACTGCATAATTATAAGGCCGGCGAGGAATTTCGACACATTTGCGCCATTTTACCATAGCGACAGGTTTGAGACCTTCTGTCATTAGACACAACGCTTGCCTTTCCCAGCCATCAAACCAACCAGTTCACAGACCGGAACTTAGTCCTTGTCATTGCCTCATCACTTGGGGACATTTCATTCGTTGCTAACTTCGATTGATCGTGTCCTCGAATATCTAGTCATTAATTTCATTTTGGGATAATACTCCAGGATATTTCCTTTTGCGCAAAGTTTTGTAAGTTTTTTATTCCATCATTATCTCATTGAATATATTTAAATGTCTGTCGGTTACAAGATAACTATCCTGATATTTGCAGAAAAGTTTATAATATAGTTTCATAAATTTTCAAGTCAACACTAGGAAAGTACACAGAGGTTAAATGGCGTACATTATAATTCATCCAACCGAACTGGAAGCTAATGGACTACGCGATGATCTGATAACGTGCATTGCGTGTATAGAGCACGTCATTGTAGATATTATTTTCTGTTGGATTGGCCCCCATCTGAAAAATTGAATATTGTTCAAGTACGAAGGTGAATAAAAAGTACAGTCTTTTTGCGGTTTCTTTACACCATTTGTATAATATCTTTGAAAAATCACCCCATGTATGACGTTATTGGTTTTGATCCTAAGTATGCCATGCGTCACAATTACTTTATTCTTGTTTCAACCTAAAAATGCCTTACTTTTGTTTAAATTTGACTTTTATTTATATGTAAATTATAATATTTCATTTATGATTTATATGAGTAAGAACAGTGAGAAAATAGTTTCTTTGGTATTGCCTAGTAAGAAATAGTTCTTACGCAGAATTTTATTACGCCGAGTGCGCACGTATGCAGGGATTTGTCCCTTTTGTATAATTATCTAGACTTACTTGAGCTTTCTTTGCATGAGGCGGAGGAATATCCTGAAAATATAACTTCAGCAGGGTTTCAGGAAAGTTATATGTAATTGTGACAGGACTATAAATACAATAGTGAGATTGCACGATAACAAGAGCAGGGAGTCACTTATGCACGAGACGACGCGCGCATGGGATGGCGGGTAGCTGGCCGCTCGCAGCGTTCCACCGTTCATTCGAGCGGCAGGTGGCAACGAGGTCAGACGCATGGACACTCCACCCAGCGATCGCACCATCGAGGAACAACGCGCCTTGGTGCACCACCTTCTTGTGTTGTCAAGAGGGAGTGAAACGCGCGCATCCTCCGACTGACGCCGTACGATCATCACATCTTCGGCCCCACTGAAGGGACAGTTGCGTGGTCGCTGGTTTAACTCGGATGGCGTGGTACAGCAAGCGGTACAGACCTAGCTTCGGGAGCAACCAGGGCACTTCTTTCCAGAAGGGTTGGAGAAGACCGTTGAACGATACAGGTGCATCGCCGTGCAGGGGAACTACGCAGAAAAGTGAAATATGCATTTGTTTTGAATGAGTGGGAATAAGAGTGCTTTATGGATGTCTTTTGTTTTTTTATTTANGAAAAGTGAAATATGCATTTGTTTTGAATGAGTGGGAATAAGAGTGCTTTATGGATGTCTTTTGTTTTTTTATTTCTCCTAGTATCAGTCTAGTATGGCATGTAGATGTCATATACCTATAATATTAATATTATTTCATTCCGTGCACCGAGAGTAAATATGATCATACGGTTTGTGTTAATGGAACTGCACTTCCATTTGCCTGGGGTGGAAATAAAAAAAATCTAAAATAAAAAAGAAACACGTTAAACATATGTATAACTAACTCTTTGGCTCGAAAAGTTCGGCTGCTTGTATAAATGACACAATAATGAGTTTTCGCAGGTGTATATATGTTATGTTATCCAAATCCCCAACAACCAAACCAACCGCCAAAAAAAAACAAAATATGAGTAGGAAGAAAAGATTCAGGTTATGAAGTAAAATACGAAGCCGAAAATATTTTTCCCTGGTAATTAAATAATTGCTCCTGTTTAATAGCAGTGGATTTGGATCAGGCAGCTTTGCGAACGCTGAAACAATGTTCTGTGCCCAAATGTCGGGTGCTGCCTGCGGCGGTTACGAAGTAGGCTCCCTTGGGCCCGCCGAGATACCCAGGTTTGAAAAAAAAAGTATTCGTGAACGGCCGCAGCTTAGAAAAAAGAATTCCCTTGGAATAAATACTTCACACACGCGCGCGGTGGTAGAAAAACCTCAGAGGCGTACATTTTAAAATAACGAGTATGTGCATGAAGAGAAATATTTCCCGGTGAATTCAAGTCAGAGCTCTTAACAGGACATTTATATTTTTACAACACAGCTGGTATAAGTTATGATTTCTGTTAATAATTTTGAGGTACAACAAACACATACAATGACAATATAAAAATCACGCATATTATACATAATGACAAATATTTCATGAAAAGGATTATAAAACCAGTTATAAAATCTTAATAGGCTACAACATGATAGCACTATAAACATAGATGAAAACATATATACGTATTACAACAGCACAAAACAAGCCATTAAAAACTTTTTTTTTCGCAATATATAACAAACCTACTTTGCATCTCTCTAAAAGAGTTTCGAAATACTGTTTTATCAAAGATCATAATGCAGCCAAAATCACGTTTGTATAAAATCTAAATAATGTAAATTTTATGAAATTTACAAATAACATATTTTAAAATAAAGTGTTACGAATTAGCTGTTAAGTCAATTCATAATTGAAAGGGGCTATGCGCGTAGCTAAATAATGAGTCATGGTTAGGTAGAACACACCAGAATAAGATGAGGGTTTGTTGAACATAAGGATTATACAATAACTATGTACGTGACAATAGTTCGGTGGAGCTTAAATTGAATACAATGATGCTAATTAATTATACTAAGTATTATTGCCTCACGCCATTACTATTACAATCTAATTGGAAAGTCCCCACCTTGTTGATGATGCCGGAGGCTGATTATAGGTGGCGGTTAACGACTACCAGACACATCCATCTCCATGTCTTCTTAGTCCGCTGCCCCGACGACAAAAGACTCCGCCCCCAGTGTTACGTTGGCGTATTTCGGGCACGTTGTTTAATATTTTCGGCTCCGTTTACTGACCGGTGGAGGGGGTTTCTGCAACTGTTTCGCAAGGTGTTTTGCAATCATTCTCGTGCCCTGGTTAAATGTTTGAAGGTGTGATCAGGCAGGCCGTACAGCTAAGGCCTCCTCACATCATAACAAAATGCATAAATAATTATTTATAGAGAGAAGGGCAGTGCGATAAAGCCGACCATTGATCCCTGTGTCACCCTGAATGGAATACCAAAATAAAGTCGAGACGACTTTTTATACAAAATGACGTAAGACAGACAAGATTCAAATACACACATATGTTACTAGCATGAATTGTATAATTTCCAGCATTACGCCAGATTTGTTATGGTCCGAAGAAGCAAAGTCTGTTAGCCTACTTGGGCAAATCTTCTTGTATACGAGCACAGCCCATAAACGGTTTCCATAATCAGTCAACCTCCTTAATACATCCGTAGATGCACGTGGCTCACTTGATACCTCTTGAATTGTGTGCAGTTGGCGACGTCTGGGCCACTGTTCAAACAATTTCCATATAGCAAACTACAATATGTCCATAAACAGCTCGATTTTGCGTAGCCAACTGTACCCCAGGTATGCTGGCACCATCGGTGGGCCATGAATGGCAGCAGTGGGCCACTGACTTATGTCCTACTTCTGGCCTGCCATAAGTTAATTAACTGTTGTCAACCAGCTGTTGGAAAGCCTGTTGTAGCCCAGTTATTGGCCACTTGTGGCCCACTTAAAGACGGCTTGCCTTGCATTTTAAAAACCAACCAATAACCTTGTTCAGCCAAACGGGATTTATTTATTTCCCATCTTAACGTAAGTTATCTTCAGTATTTTTTCACGCTCGGTAAATTTCTAGGGATGAGCGGGGAATCGAATTCGCAACTCTTCTGTTCATAGTCTAGAATGTTACCCACTACTCTAATGTGTACTCAAGTAGAAACTTTGTAAAAAATAAAACTCTGAATAATTTTAACATATAAAAGTAGCATTATTAACTTTGTTACAGACACAATGAATGTTAGAATCACAAGTCAACACTGTAATTGATGTGCTCTGTTAAAAAAAAAAATGGTATTTTAGTTTTGAACTTTTTTTTATGTAGTATTTAAAATGCCAAAAAAAAAAATGCCTTTGTATACTTTGCAGGTTTTCAGTTAAGAAACTATGTTTTACTATAACTAGTAATGTCACATGNATGGTATTTTAGTTTTGAACTTTTTTTTATGTAGTATTTAAACTGCCAAAAAAAAATGCCTTTGTATACTTTGCAGGTTTTCAGTTAAGAAACTATGTTTTACTATAACTAGTAATGTCACATGTTAATTTTACTTCACATATGCATGAAACAAAAAAATGAAGTCAATTCGCATATGTTATTTGTTATTTGACAACGTGTTGTTGGCATGCCATAATGTTCCATGAAATGTCGCTAATATGTCCCGAGTAGTAACAGTGGGCATGCTATAAGCTTTCTGCTGATGTTTCATCAGCAGTAGGCAACACTTGGCATGCCATACTGCTAATATTTTCCCAGCAGTAAGCAACATTTGTCATATTGTCTTTCATCTGATTGTGGGNGCATATGTTATTTGTTATTTGACAACGTGTTGTTGGCATGCCATAATGTTCCATGAAATGTCGCTAATATGTCCCCAGTAGTAACAGTGGGCATGCTATAAGCTTTCTGCTGATGTTTCATCAGCAGTAGGCAATACTTGGCATGCCATACTGCTAATATTTTCCCAGCAGTAAGCAACATTTGTCATATTGTCTTTCATCTGATTGTGGGNACTTGGCATGCCATACTGCTAATATTTTCCCAGCAGTAAGCAACATTTGTCATATTGTCTTTCATCTGATTGTGGGGCTTCTTTTGAATTCTAAGAATCATTGTGAGAGCATTCGCCTGTTACGATTATTTGAAAATAGGTACTGTCACTGTTGTTTATATGACCTGATTGTCAACCATATAAGAAATTCTGACGGTCGTAACTGCGAACGTTTGCCACCATGCCTACAGTTGCCCAACTGCTAACTGCTTGTTGTTTGCTTCTTGGGATTGCTCTAGCCGTGGTTTTCCCCCAGTGTTATTTCATTCCATTAGATTGCTGGTCCGTTTACTTAAAACGGACTTTCCCAATTCTCACCCGTCACTACATGATCTTTATTGACCTTGTTGCAGGAAATGAATATTATATGTATGTATTTAATTTTTAAAAAATATAAAAAATATAAAAAATAGCTTATTGTAAAAAGGGCACTGGGTGCTATTTACGAAGTTCTGGGTAAAATGTGTAAAGGTTTTTTTTCCACGAAAACAGTTAGGCTGATACAAAATATAATTTGATAGTGAATTTTCAATTGTTTTGGTTTGAAGTTGCGTGCTAGTAAAATGCTAACTTATTTCTTACTATCAATAGGAAAATAAGTTGGCTAGATTTGGGTCCCTTTTTATAGTGTGTGGGATTTTAAATACGTTTTCCTGTTGTAATTTGACAATTTAATATATATTTATTTCTCGAGATTAGAGACAATTCAAGTAGAAATACGGTATTAATTTAAGTAAAATATATTACACTTCTTTTCACATAAAGCAATTATTTCTCCGTAAGTAATCCACAAAATTAGTTCATTATAGTTCTTTAGTTATCATCCGTGTCATCTGCAATAAATAATGACCATACTATTAATTTAATTGTAAAAATCTGTGCAAACGTGAAATACATATAAATTTGTCTTTTTTAAATTTCTCAAACTTTTTTATGGGCACTGTTTGAGATGGATATGAAGGAAAGGTTGGTAAAATTACATCTAATTTATTTTCCAGAACACACTAACAGGAAATCTGTACAAACGTATAGGAAACCAGAACATATAACCATTCACTAACTTTCACAATACCGTTAGTATCTGAAGAGTACTCACAGTAATGGTATTTTGAGATAATGAGGACCCTTCGTATCTCACGATCATGTTTCCTGTTNCCATTCACTAACTTTCACAATACCGTTAGTATCTGAAGAGTACTCACAGTAATGGTATTTTGAGATAATGAGGACCGTTCGTATCTCACGATCATGTTTCCTGTTTTTTTTTTCAGTGACGTTTCACTCCTTTTATAATTTAATGGCGACTAATTTTTTAAATCTTAAATTAGTAGGTAGTGTTGCTCATCAAGAAGAGTAACAGTGTTATTCGACTTCTTGGATGAGTTACAAGTAAGTTCACGTTAACTGTATGTATCCGTCACATCTTCAAAAAAGGGCACTTTATAGCGCTAAGCTACCTATCATAAGGAACAAATGAGTAACGTCTTAATTGGGTGGGCGGTGGGGGGAACGTTTCACTGTTTGAAACCTACCGGTATCGATAAGTGCGAGGCGCGCTCGAACAAATGTAATTCTTCTCTGTCTTGGAGAGTTATCTACAAACAGATTAATTTCTTCGTCTGAAGGAGGGACGCTGTGGTTAAAGAACTTCAGCAACATTGAGGCAGCATCATTAAGCTTCAAAATGTGGAAATTCAGTTACCTCAGGTAGAGAATTCTCTGAATCTCTCATTATGTTGTGAAATATTTGGAACGGCATAAATAAACCATACAATCAGCTCCAGCAACCCATTTTGCTGTGTCATTTAGAGATTTGTCATTTATTTTAGACATTTTTACCTCGGAAAAAATCCATCTGTGGCCTCCCGAACATTATACTGTAGTTTTCCTTAAAGTACTTCAGGCAAAAGCGGTATTTGGCAGTGGTATTTGTGTGCTTGTTTTTGAACATACTGTGCATTTTTGCAACAGGAGGTTCAGCGGATAGATGTGCGTGTTCGCAAGATGTACTGTATGCTTCTTTAACTGAGAAATAAGTGATGTGTTGATGTATGAACAAAATAATCTCCTTTTTTTAACTCATGCGAGTGTTTGCCTTGCTAATTGTGTGGATACTTTCCCTCCACAAGTAGTTTGCGAATATGCCTTACGTCGTACAACCGGAAAAAATGTTTACTAATAAGCCTCAATCTTCCTGTCTTAGCGAATAATATGGAACTTGAATGTCCTCTCTTTTCAAAAACGTTTTCTTTCTTCGTTCTATAACGTTTCACTTCTCTTATTTTTAGCGTTCTTTGCAAATGCAGATTTTGCGCGTCCTTGGAGTTGATTGTGTACATAACCTCACACTTTGTAGATCTGCCAATTTCATCAAACTGATCGAAATATTTCTTGGGACATCAGAATTCAATCAAACTGGCCGAAGCATTTTTTGTTTAACAAGCATATAATACGAATAGAGACAATTGTTAAGTTTCATACTGGCACCGATGTTAGCGAATTTGGCGTGTGCAAGTGCGAAAACTGCGACGGAAAAAGAACGGGTTCTGTTTTTCGAATTTAGTATGCAATTACCATTAATCAGTCGTTGTCGTTCGTTTACAGTGAAAGAGCAAAAAAGTGGGAAAATAATTTTAAAACCAAAGTTAACATTATCAAATAAATTAAATTTTTTTACATTTTGTGACAAAAAAAAATTAAAATCATACAGCAGAAATAAATTTCTATGTTTCGCTACAGTTCAAACAATTTTTAATGTGAAAATAGTACTATAAATAAATGTCTTCGAAATTCATTGCTTATAAGCTATTAACGGTAAAGTGAGCACTTTTCGAAGCCCTATCACTTAGAATAATAGTCATTAAATTGGTGTAAGGATAAAAGATGATTGATAGCAAATAAGTAACTGGGGCCTCAAAAGTGTTCTCTTTGGCACGAATAGCCTACACTGTAGTTCGTACGTGGTAAAGTTTTTCGATAAATTCCAAATTTACACATACACACACTATCAATATATATAATATATATATATGGGTGTGCGTGCGCGTTTGCGTGTGCGTGTGTACAAACTAGAATTTAAACCTTTATCACATATGAACCGAGAATCATATTTCATATAAATTCCGCCATGAAATTCGTACTATCCCAAGAAACATTTTAGCCGAAATCAAACCTTCCTGTTAAATGACGTTTGCGAAAAACTTTGGCACAAGGTTTACAATCACTATTACTCGAACTGTGTAGGAAAAGTTATTCCATTACTGTTAAGTATTTAAATTGAATTATTATCGATTACATGTGGCACAAATCTAAAATATGCTCTTAACATAGAAGAATTTATTTATAAAATTTGCTCACATTTATATTTAAATCAGTACGTAAGCCATGCCCCGATCAGACTTCCGACAGGAGTCGGGGAATTTATACATCATTAAAATTAAAAACCAAACATTTCATAACCATTTTGTTTACTTTAGCAGCTGGCCGCAGTGAATTCGGTGCTTTGGATTATCCCGGCAACTCGGACTTAATACATTTCGCCCCTTTATATACTGTTATGTGCGACCATTAGTGTTCAATTTGTAGTACGTGATCGCAGCGCTGTTATAAAGCTGTGTCTCGACTGTAATCACTCCTTTGATCTTCGGTCAGGGAGATAGCTAGTGGACGCTGAGGTAGGTTTCCAGACTTGTTTACCAGTCAGGTTTATTAGTGTTTTTGTGTCTCTGCACCAAACAAGCTCTTTCTGGCAGTCAAGTGGTGACACATGTGCCCGTACAAAGCTCAATGTGTTCTGCGTTTAGTTACGTAACTATACGCGTGTGATACTGTGGCCATGCGAACCGCAACTAACATCAAATTTGCGATTATATCGTACGTAAAGTAACAACAATCATGCTCATTTTTCAGCGTCGTTTATGTAAATTCACATGCTTCATACACTGCCCGACAGAGGAAATGCCACACCATAAAGAGTGCTCAGTAACAGACCAAACTGCACGCCAAACAGTTGGGGAACAACTATTTTAATTTTCACATAGACACAACTCCAGTGGTTAAAAATACAGGATGATCAGAAAGTAGTGGGACCTACATGTTGAGCGATAGATTGCTGAACATGTAACATCGATTCGATGAGAATTACGCTTGAGTTATTGTATGTTTTGCTGAATGTTCAAATCTTGCTAAGGATCACTACCGCCAGCTACAAAACAGTTACAAAAACTGTTTCTTTCATTTATAATTTGAATCAAAATTTTCTTCTTCTGATTATTCCTATGTTATATCATTACTTCGGCGATTTACACAAAATATGGAATCTCAAAAGTTATTAATTATGTCATCTGAGAAGAATCCCATAGCTTCTGTACCGCTTTTGACTAACTTAAGTTATCCGCAGGCAGACTCGCCAGTATCTGTGTCATCTGTCGCACAAGAACACTTTCACACAACGATTCCGATTCTGAGACTTAATAATTTGATCACAGTTTCGTGGTATAATTTCGTAACCCAGTCAGCTGTACGCTCCATCAAAATGTTTCTATTTATGTGTAGGTCAGCTGACAACTAGGGATATGGCAATTAATGTAATAACTTTTTATGTGCAAGTCGTGTAACAAGAGGTATTCCAGCTCTTTTCTTTTAAGTATAATTGCAACTGTGGGTTCATATTATTATGATGGTTTGATTGGACTGTGTCCATTGCCGACCATGAGACTAAATAGAAATCTCGCACACACACGTAACTCAGCAAGACAAAAATGGGGGAAAAAACTATTTACAACACCACAGGCAGATGATTAGGAAAAGCTGTTTTGTTTTCAATTTCACTGGCAATTGCTGATTTCTGTGTGAGTGTGCAAGATTTATATTTGGTATCGTGGTCGGCAATGGACACAGTTCAATGAAACCATTATAATAGCATTCCAACTCATTTTACTTTACTTAACCGTAGTTATAGCAAATCGGTCTGTAGGAGATATCGGAATTCTGTTTCCACTACACGTTTGTAACCTTGATGCAATTTTACCGATGTGCTAATCTATAATTCAATGGACATACCAGATATCTAAACTTTTATTTAGTCTTTACGAAGATCGTTGAAGTGCGGTGAGAAAGAACCATTCAATCGTCTGATAATATTTATAGGACGAATTCACAACATTTTGTCCTCCTGCATTTCTTGTTTTCAGCTAATACGAATAGCTTTAACCTTCTTTGCGACCAAATTGTTCAACTTCGTAATGGACGGGGGGACAACAAACCTGCCCAGCCAATCGGCGTAACACTGTCTGTATTGAAACCGAAGCATCCAAACCACACTTCTCACTTGGCAAAATGTCGCTAGTCGTGGATTGTGAGTGTGCTACAGCATGGCGTGTGATGCGGCAATATATGCGCTCTGGCGTCCATCTCCGAGCTCCTGTCCCACTACAGCGATGCATATTTATTTCCTGGAACCACTATCGCCAAATGCGTCCGACGCGACGGTTGTGGCATCGCGTTGCGTTCCTTCCGGAATACGGCGAAAGGGTCAAGTTGGCAGTACGTAGACCTGCGATCAAACATCTCATGAGCACATCCGTTTGGCGGAATTGGGTACGACGGCGTTTTAAAGGCATTGCAACGCCTTGCTCGTTCTCCAGGTACAGTAAAAAACAAAACACTCACTTCGCGCGGCCGTGACGTCTCTAATGACGGCTTANCATGGCGTGTGATGCGGCAATATATGCGCTCTGGCGTCCATCTCCGAGCTCCTGTCCCACTACAGCGATGCATATCTATTTCCTGGAACCACTATCGCCAAATGCGTCCGACGCGACGGTTGTGGCATCGCGTTGCGTTTCTTCCGGAATACGGCGAAAGGGCCAACCGGCAGTACGTAGACCTGCGATGAAACTTCTCATGAGCACATCAGTTTGACGGAATTGGGTACGACGGCGTCTTGAAGGCATTACAACACCTTGCTCGTTCTCCAGGTACAGTAAAAAACAAAACACTCACTTCGCGCGGCCGTGACGTCTCTAATGACGGCTTNACCTTGCTCGTTCTCCAGGTACAGTAAAAAACAAAACACTCACTTCGCGCGGCCGTGACGTCTCTAATGACGGCTTCATGAGTTGGTTGTCTGTCTGTATCACTCGTGCGGTTGGTGGGATTGGCCAGGAATGGTAATCAAACGCTTACAAGTATACGTACATCCAGTCTGCACGTTTCATGGTTTTGCATCCCGGGCTTCATGGTGTCACATTTTCTGTCAGGGAGTGTACGTCGAGAGTTCTAGCGCTGCTTCTTAACTAAATAGTTATTTCGTCGAGAGTTACACTGCATGTACTTCTAAACTGGACAGTTACTTTTATTTGCTTTGTCTTGATAGGCATTAAAATGTTTAAGGGCCGCTGAAATCAAACGACAGTAAATCGAAACAATATACATTACCTATATAATTATTTTGTGGGTTTTTTCAAGAACGTCTGCCATACCCCCCCCCC
>NQII01000226.1:15060-38469 GCA_002778355.1 Clitarchus hookeri
CCCTCCCCACACACACATTTTCCTCTGCAGTGTGGCAAACAACACACACTTTAAATATATTCTTTCTCGTTTCTTCACTGTAACTTATAGGGAAACAAAAATACGGAATGTCCGAAAAGTCTTTCCCTGATTACAAACATGACTTTTATCTGTTATATGTAATATAAATATGTGAAATTGGTGCCAACATGTTGGCAAACCAACAACTTTTTATTACAGGTTTCAGTAATGTGGCTGTAGTGGTGCAGTTGCAGTGTCCATGAAATCATATATGTTCATACATCAGTAAAAACTTCAGTGTGTCCTCTGATACCACGAGACCCTGTCTCCAACATCAGTGCAAAGGAACTTTCAGACAACGTATGGAATGATGCCTTCTGATGTCAAGAGCATTAAGTCGTGATATCACAAGTTCAAGAAAACTGGATCTGTTACTAACTTACCGAGAACTGGCCGACCATAAACAGTATTTTGTGTGAAGTCTCAAAAAATCAGTGCGTAGTGCCTCTCGCGAATTAGAGATGCCAAATAGCTGTCTTTATGTTATCTTACACAAACGTTCATTGTTTCGTGCATCCAAAGTGCAAATTGTTTTGGCTTTGTTGTCCAATGACGCAATGCGTCGGTATGACTTTGCAGTCTAATTGTTATCACGGATTGAAGGCGATAATGACTATCTCAAACGTGTTTCTTTTTCTGACGAGGAGACGTTTTTAGGCAGTGGTGTAGGGAAATGGCATAACGTGCGTATTTGGTTTTCAGAGTCCTCTGGCGAGGTTTTAGAGTGTACCGGAGACAGCCCAAATTGAATATTTGGTGCGCGCTTTTGCATGACAAAATTATCGGACCATTCTTTTTCGCTGAGATCACCAACACATATCCACTGTATTTTGACAGTTTGCAATTGTTTTCTGTATTTCAGCTATTTGAGTATCAGCAAGATGTAATTTTTCAACAAGACGGTGCACCACCTTATTGGGGTTTAGAGGTTCGTGCCTATCTTGATACGACTTTTCCTAGACGATTGATTGGTCGTAATGGCCCGACAGCTTGGCCTGCACGCCCCTGTAATGTTGGCTAATGTATGGACAGAAATGTAATATCGACAAGATGTGCAACGTGCTACCAAGGGTGCTCACGTGGAGGCTTACTGATACGTTGTCCTGTTGCAACAACTAACTTGGTTAGTTTGCCAACATTTTGGCACCCGTTTCACAAATTTCTAATTTACATATACAGGAAATAAATGTGATTTTAATTCATCTGTACCTCATATACTTATTTATGAGTGGAACCAAGAAGAAAATTATAGACATAGAAACTCAACATTTCCTGGAAAAATCATGGTTGGCACTCAGGACATATTCCTAATTTTAGCCACGTTAAAATTCTGTAACAACAACCCGTTTCGCTTTGGAATTTCTGTGTGTATTTGTATCTTAAGCCGGTGCTGTAAATTTAACATTTAAATGAAAATTCTTAAATGCATGAATATATGTTTTCAGTATTTTTATCAGCACTAGTTGTAACGTTATAAAATTTAAAACCTTTAATATATCGGATAAACAATTGGGACGCACATCTCCAAAAGATAGATTCATATGTGCACATTTTAATTTTAATCAGTAAATTCAAAGAAAAATTTTTTTTAAAGAAAGCACAGACAGGTTACTTGGATTCAACAGACAAGGTAGTTGCCGGTGTTTTAGTACTAAAAAATATCCTCGAAAATATTATGAGTGTTACAGTGAAAAATAAAGGTCTCTTAAATTTTACATATGAACCGAAACCTAAACCGTGAATCAATCTTACTCGGTTTGCATAAGCTTGTTCATTGTGAAATAAATATGTGTAAACTAAAAATGTTAGTTTATTTTTTAAACCGTGATCCCATTTCCGTAATCATAAATAATGATACAATAGGTGGTTGAGTAGGACGACGTATTTATAAACACTTTTCATTTTGTTTTAAACCTTTTAGTGAGTAAAATTTGCCTCAAATTTTATGAGACTCATTGTTTACTAGAGGTTTTATGTTATCAGAAAATTCNCACTTGTGTGTATGTGTCTCTGCAGATTTGCATAGACATATGCATGCATGCGTTAAGTTTCTATGCAATCTCAAAATTGTTTTCCGTATTATTTGGTTGGCAAGATTGTACAATGGTGGCTTTTCTTGTAATACATCGCAATAATACATATTCTAACAGACACTTCTATTGCAACTGCCGAGACAGGCGTTAATTTTTTTTGCACGTTAATTAGTAAAGATTACTAATGTTTCCGAATGAACATAAAATGTATATATTCTCAAATACTGAAACACATTGCAATTTTGTCAGATGTTGCATGCAGCCGCTCGGCGTCCTTCCCCTTCGCCACCCCTCGGCTGTGGGAAGCACAGTACTCCAAGAGCATCACCGGTAACTGATGAACGGAAGACCGAGATTATAAACGAACCGCAAAGTAACACGAAAGCGTGTCGTGATAAGGCTGTCGGGACTCGTGCCACTCCTGTCCTTGGAAGATCGAATGGCTTGGGTAGTCTCTGTGCGAATTTTCTGGTCATCGACCCCCTTCCCCTCAGCAGGATTCGTGGGACTAAGAACCTTTAGGGCACGGTCGGCTCAGCTATTTAAACCGTGGTGTGCCTCTGAGTGGAGAGTGGAGCCTTGTACGGCCACGGGCGCCAGGTGCGTGTCACCTCCGGAACGCCGAGCGACGATGCAGTGAGCAGCGAGTGTAGTCTGCGTTCATCAGCAGAGTGGAGAGTGAGACTGGCTTACTGGACTGTGGGAAAGTGGGACTGGATACGCGAGTGACAGACATTTAGAATGATGTTAATGTATGGCAATGGACATTTTGACCGTATATGTGTAACCAATAAGTGAGTATTAATTTGTTGTAGCTAGTGTAAAGACGGTGATAAGGACTTGGATTATAGTACAGACTGGCATTAAATAATGCACTCACTGATAGGAATAATATGTGTAAATAAAAGCTGTTTATATTTTTATAGCATCGCAAATAAATTAAGAAATTTCATTTCGTTATTTCAGTTTTATTAAGATCTCCAACCCCCACGAATTTGGATACGCCTAGGAACTTGCCACAATATTTTCTAGTAGACACTTATCTATACATATTATAATACTCAACGTCTCTCTGTCTGTCTATCTGTCTGTTAGTGCGCATATCACTCGAGAACCACGTATCCGATTTACGTGTTTTCTTTTTAATTCGTAGTTATGTTCACTGGCCATGTTTAAGTATATATTTTGTTACGTAAAGTAACATATGGAATAAGCAGTGACGATAATAGTGAATCAAGTCGGAAAAAAGTTTGCCGCTAGCGCGCTATCATGCAATACGTTGTCTAAACAGTTAAAGAATTTTGTAAAATAAAAAGACTTAAAAAAAACTCCGCGGTAGCATATATCTATCTATAACACAGAAGTACTAATAATCGTTTTTACCATTTAATTTCTCAGGCGTCCAAAGAATCACAACCAAGCCTTCTGACATGGTTCCAAGAGCATGCTATATTAACATAAAAAAATTAAATCGTCGAAAACATCAATAAAACTATCCTGAACATGATTGAATCGCCCTCCCGAACGTACACGTCTGTGGACACTGTTGTTGAAGAGGAAGTCGCAGTCCACTACTATCCCACTAAGTTCTTGAAATCCCTTAATCCATCAGTTGGGCCTGTTAACGCTCTTGCTGTAAAAATTGCGCACCAATCATGTTATTACGGAACATAAGCCCTCCAAAATTGTGCAATGGCACTCGCCTACAAGTAAACAGTTTGAGGGATTATGTTATTGAGGCAACTATTATGAGTGGCACCAGTACTGGCGAAAAAATCTTAATACCCAGAATACCCATGATTCCAACGGATTTACCTTTCCAGTTTAAGCGTCTCCAATATCCGATCAGGGTTGGTTTTGCTATGACTATAAATAAGTCACAAGGCCAAACCTGCTAGAGTTGACCTCCTACAACCATGCTTTTCACATGGGCAATTATATGTCGCAACAAACGACTTCATGCAAAATATTTCAATGTATAAATTAAAGTATGTTTAAATTAAAAATATTCGTCTAATGATTATTTATCTCATAACTAACACTAAGTAATATTCAACTTTATTAAAAAAAACCTTAACAATAATTATGTAGTCCACGCGAGCGGAGACGCGGACACAACTGGTATATTTATATAACAACTTCAGAGACAAGGGCTCAAATATTTTGCAATTTGATCAGCAAAGATGACATAATAATTCAGAATGAACATGAAATGTATATGTTCTCAATTACTGAAAGGTATCGAAACTGTGTCAGATGTCAGAGTAACATTATTTACACGACTGTAAATTTCATTCAATTCACAAATAAATATATTTTAATGGGGAATTTGATTTTAACTACTTCGTTCTCTGTGAATCTCATGATAACAGCTCTTTAAATATAGGGAATTTTGGCCTCATTGTTTAACTTAACGCACTTACAAAAGTGGTTAGCTTTTTTCATTACAGTATATGCAAGGCGAAGACATCGTAACTTATATTAAAATTATTATCTAATTCTATTTCATTCTAAAACATTCCTGGCAATGAATGCGTGGTTTATGGATCAACATACTGTTTTACAGCAATTTAAAATCAATTAAAACAAACGTTATTAAATCAAGTCTTTATATAAATGCATTTACTTAAAAAAAGAATCCAAACATCTACAATGGTCTTATATTCTTCATATACTTTTTTCAGTACTAAAGGCTCTCTTGAATTAAAGTTATGTTGTGATGTGTAAGGAAAAAGGCACTGCTCTTTTAATTTCGACCTTATATTCTCTGAGTGCGTATATATGTCGTCTCTCGTCATTCCGTAAGCACAATTGAAAATATTGCAATTTTTGTTTTAGCTGGTACGAAACATAACATGCAAGTTATCAAAACGCCACATGTTCGTTATTGACCCAAAAGCTGTAGGATAAAATTGTTCATAAACATCGACGTAAATGCTATGTACACATGCTACGTCAACTCAAGTTTCAGGGCCAAAATTACGTGTTTTTTTTTTCCTTCGTTGCGAGAATCGCCACCGTAATTCAAAACAGCGTTTTATTTTACGTAAGGGGGAAAAAATTNTTTTTTTTTCCTTCGTTGCGAGAATCGCCACCGTAATTCAAAACAGCGTTTTATTTTACGTAAGGGGGAAAAAATTACATTTGGTACGCGATTCCGAAAACAATAGTCTAAATAAAGGGTTCATGCCAGGCGCACGCACGACGAAAGGAATGAATGAATCGATGGTAAAGTAGTCGCTAGCAAAACGCGGTCGTGGAAGCAAAGAAGCTTCCTCGCCCTCATTTCCAGAAGCCACTCTATTTGCATGTAAAATGCTTCATAAACGCCCGGGAAGCGCTAGGAATAAACCGGGGTGCACGAGGGTTACGAGGGGGTGGAGGGTGTAGCCCGTTTTATTTTTCCAACTATTTTTAATTTACGACACGAGAATGGGCCCTTTGTCTTGGGGATCTTCTTTTTTCTCCGCCCTCAAGAGCGCAGAGTCCACGCTGCGACAATTGGTTGTGACGCTCTAGCGCTTAATTGGTGCTCGGTGCCTTTAGCACCAATGGGGGTGGCATATGGTATAGTGAGTGAAGAGAGCCGATGATGGTGAAGCGAGGTGAGTATGGAGAAGCGCCGGAATGAAGAAGCGGGGGAAACGGGAGATCCCCATGAAAACCCGCTGACATTGCAGCATCGTCCGGCACGATTCCCACATGCGAAAGTCCGGGAGTGACCCCACCGGGAATCGAATTAGGTTCGCCTAGGAGGTAGGCGAGTAGTGTAACCACTGTACCACAGCGGCNGGAGTGACCCCACCGGGAATCGAATTAGGTTCGCCTAGGAGGTAGGCGAGTAGTGTAACCACTGTACCACAGCGGCTCGACAGATAGTGTAGTCTATTCGCAACTTCTTCGCACTTTTGGAATCAACCGTTTGAAAATTCACCCCACGTATTTTTGGTTAAATTGAACTTCAACGTATATTTTATCGTTAAATTATATTTAATTTATAATCAGTAGTATGGTTTCTTCTACTATAGGTTCGGTATATCAAAATTAAAATTTTCGCAATGGGAAAATTTTTGCCATTACGAAAGCGCTAGTGTCGACAAGGTATCAGATTTTTTCTATTTTCTACGTTAAAAACAGAATAATTGCTATAGTTATAAATCAAATAGGAAATAACTGTGCAAATAAGTAAAATATTTCTCTTTTATTATTCACGTAGCTTAAAATTTTAATTAAAAGTTACACTTTGGAACACTGCGCACTTGACGGAAATTTTCCCTGTACCAAACTCTCCCGTAAGAAATCGTTTTGTTCCTAACCTGAGTTGAATAAAACTTATCAATAAGAATACACACGTATAAAAAATGTGTGGGTTGGTAGTGCATAGTAAGAAATAGTTCTCGTGCTTAGTATTATGCTGAGAGCGCACGAATGTGATGCGCCGTCCCTCTGGTGTATTTCTCTAGACTTAGTTAAGCATTGTTTGCATGAGGAGGAATAATAGAACTGGAGCAGGACTCCAGAGAAGTTGGAAGTAACCGTGAATTGACTACATTACCGTATTGCTGTGTTATAACCTCTTTAGCTGGCGCCCGGCTCGTACGCGAGTCCAACGTCTCGGCTCCAGTAGAAGATGTCTCGCTACCATTCCGCTGATGTCTCTGCCCCGAGCGTCAGCTTACTTAAAATTCAAATTTCGGTGTTTCTGCGAATCGTCTCCTCTTTTAAGAGCCGTCGCTGAACAAACTGTCAAATTTAAAAAGGGCCATTTGATTCTCCAGTCAACGACTTAAAACTCCACTCTTGGGAATTTCATGCGGCAGTAACACTTCAGTTTAATGAGCTTGCCTGGAAAATTATGATATTTGTGTATAATCTCTCCCAATGTGCACCAAGGGACAAATTAAGCAATAACTTGGTGTTTATTTCATTATTAATTCATTTTTTCAAATTATAAATTAAAGACATACATTTAAGTTTTTGTTACAAGATATTGCTAATTTTTATTATAAAAGGGATCACATCTGACTGACAGAATTTACTTGGAAATCATCATAGGAAATATTTTATAGCCCTTCCGAAGTCATTCATTCCATAGCCTTAAATTGCTCAATGCGAATATGGAAAAAAAATGCTCAACCAAATGTTGTCAGAAGCAGAACAGTTAAATGCCATAAAAAAACCCTTCGAGCATTTATACATCCAACAAATAAATACAGCACATAGCTATTGTCAGTTAATAACTGCATGAATCGACAGATCGTTACCGATTTCAGTAGTTCCGAATCGGTGGAAGCTATATTGCTCTCACATNTAATAACTGCATGAATCGACAGATCGTTACCGATTTCAGTAGTTCCGAATCGGTGGAAGCTATATTGCTCTCACATGGTGCATTCATTTTAAGTACACTTAAAGTGGGAATCTGGCTGTATAGCATAACATAAACTTAAGCGAAATATACTTAGATAATTTAGAACAACAGCGCTTGCAATAATGTAAACAATTTACATACATTCACACGGAAATGTTTACTGAAGTTTGCAGTTAATAAGCGGAAACGTGATCCGCAATGGCGTTAGAGGAGTTGAGTTACGTAAATACAAACGTAACGTNGTTTGCAGTTAATAAGCGGAAACGTGATCCGCAATGGCGTTAGAGGAGTTGAGTTACGTAAATACAAACGTAACGTCTCCTTACGTCCTATAGCTTTGGCGAGTGACCAATGCCGAGTCTACACGAAGCTTCCTTCGCCATTGTAACCAGAAACTTATAGATTCTGCGACAGTTAGGATATCCACGTCACATAGACCTGTTCTTTGAAACATCAAAATTTTTTACGAAGCACCTGTAACAGTTACCACACCAATATACATTAGAAACTGAAAAGGTCATGTATGTTACATTTCTAAAAATAGTGTTACATGGGATGCATGCTGGGCATATCTGCGTTTGTGAAGGATGGAGGCCTTAATAAAAATTAAAGCACTACTCTGGTTTCTAATTTATTCACATAGCTATTATTTACAGCATTAAATTATCTGTCTCCACTTTTAAAATTTTATCTAAAATTAGTGCAATATTTAATGAATATTTCAACTAAAATTAATGTCCTTAATTTTCTCTGTTTGGTTACAGTCAATTAACTCATACTCATTATTAACACCAATTCAGTCTTCTGTTGCCACCATTTGTAATGTCTATCACTCACGCATCTAGTCCAATAGTCCAGCCTGCCAGCCGCACTCTTCTCTGATTGTTACTCGCAGTCGCAGATTTCCCTTCCGCTGGTCTCTCGCTGTTCGTCTTATATCGTACGGAACTCAGCCACTGTTTCACTCATCAACTACAACTCAACTCTCAGCTCAGAGGCCTGTAGCAATATCATACCGTTCGCCCTGACCATCTGGAAGGTTCAACGCACCTCGTGTCGCACTGAGAGACGAGGTCAGTAATCCAGAGCATTCTTCAGATAAACGCATAAATCAATGCAACTATGGTCAGTAGCATACGCCGAAAAAGGGATAATCGTGTCGGCTCGCTTTTTGTAACAGATACCGGCCACCTGCCTATCGCTCACCTGTTCATTCAAAACAACCCTTTGAATTGCTGCCGCCACTATCAAATCGCTCCCGCAGGATGCGAAGCAGCGAGTTCGTGACACTGCCTCCTGAAGTCTCTTCGTCCCGAACAGGTACTGCAAAATCCGGACTATCGCAGATTGCCAGTCGGTCGATGTGGAGAACCTTTGGCTTCGCCCGACAGGCTTGACGACCAATCGGAAAGACCACATCATTTACTTTATTCAGAATTCTATAGAGGCCTTCCCAATTTTTCTGTAGCATCAGGCAGGACACTTTTCTCCTCTGTGGGTTGTACAGCCACACCAGTTGTCCATGAAATACCTCTCCCGACATTCTCATATCATACCGCATCTTCATCCTGTCACTATTTATTCTGAAGTGCTGTAGAGAAAAATCATGAATGCCAACAAGTCTGTTATGTAATTCGCCGGAATAATCAGGGGCTGCAGTTTCATCTTATGTCGGGCGGCCAAACAGCAGGTCCCTAGGGAGGCTCTCTTCCAAACAGCATCCTTGATAGTGCTACCCTTGTGGGCTTGTGAACTGCTGAGCGTTAAGCAAGAAGAAACAATGGCACCTTTGAATACAAGTCTGTTTTGTTGTCTAACACAAAGATCGACAGGTGCTACTGAAGAGTGCGGTTAAGCCTCTCTGCTATTTCATCCAACTCTAGGTGTAAGGCTATAGTCCTAGTCTTTTTTATTCCCATATAATTTTCGTCACCTCCTGGAAGACCGCAGCTTCAAAGTTACTTACCTGATCAGAATGTAGTTCTAGTGGCATCCAAAACCTCTAAAAGTCATGCGATATAAGTACATGGCCACAGTTCGTGCTTCTTGGTTTGGGAGGGGAATGAACTCAGGCAACTTAGTAAAGTAATCTTTGGTCACCAGTAGATACCGATTACCTCTCTCTGTGACAGGCATGGGGCCCAGAATATATACTACCATCCTCTCGAACGGTGCTTCAACATTGTATTTCTGAAAGTAACCTTGTCCTCTGGTCCTTGGGCCCTTCTTTGCAATGCAGGTGTTGCACAATCGGCACCTCTTCTCAACATGCTCCCAACAATGAAGCCAGTATAATCTCAGTCTAACTCTGTCGAGANGTTGCACAATCGGCACCTCTTCTCAACATGCTCCCAACAATGAAGCCAGTATAATCTCAGTCTAACTCTGTCGAGAATCTTATTATCACCAAAGTGCCCACTGGCTACTGCATTATGCAGTTCTTTAAGACTTCTGGAACCCTGCTTTCTGGAAGTACCAACTGTAACCATGAGTGTTTTCCATCATTACTTTCCCAGTTTCTGTAAAATACACCATTCTTGAGTATGAGGGAATTCCATTGGGACCAGTATACTTTGACTGCTGCGCTAAGGATAGACATCTCTTCCCATTTTGGCCGACAGTCAGCTTCCTTCCACTTTAATAATGGCTGCACAGTGGACTCATTAAGCTGATATTTCCTAATACCCTCATCCCTCCAGGTAGGTGACCCATCACAAGATAAAGAACCTTGAATTCTTGTACTCCATACCTTCGGCGATTCACCACTCTTTTCTTCCTGGTGTTCGCAATAGCGACAAAATGGCGCTCATAGCCTCCTATAAATTGCATCTACATTGCTGTGAAGGCATCCAGATCTATGCTGTATTTCAGACATATTCTTGAAGAAGCACGAACTGTGGCCATGTACTTATATCGCATGACTTTTCGAGGTTTTGGATGCCACCCATTGTGAAAATGCTAGGCTGTTTAATGTGTCACCTATACTTGGAAGCAGATAAGAGTCTTTCTCGGTCACATTGTTAAACTGGCGATAATCTATGCAAAACCTCAGAGAGCCATATTTCTTCTTAACAAGAACAATGGATGACTATCATGGACTAACTCATGGTTCTATAACATCTAACTCCTTAATTTCCTTCAGAATTCCCTCAACTGCCTCATGCGAAGCTAGTGGCAGTCGTCTTGGTGACGGCTTTATGGGCCTGGTATCTCCTGTATCTATGTCGTGGGAGGTCACATCAGTCCTTCCAAGGNTCGTCTTGGTGACGGCTTTATGGGCCTGGTATCTCCTGTATCTATGTCGTGGGAGGTCACATCAGTCCTTCCAAGGTCATTAGTCCACACGAGAAGGCATCCCTATTTCTCTGCAGTAGTTCTGAGACAACCTTCTCCTGTCGCGAGTAAGATTTTCGTTCATGTTTTCTAGAAGTTTTCCCACTACTTCTGGTAAATTACTTTATATTTGTTTTACTCTCCAAATCTTCTGGAGCATTTGGAAATACCTGTATGACCTACTTGCAAGCACCTATCACAGCCCTCTCCTCAAGATGAATGGCACTATCGGACAAGTTTATAATTATAACTGGAAAACTGTCAGAAATATAATAGACCAAAGTCCTTGCAACAACGACCTCACCTGACTGGATGCCAATCCTCTCATCTGGATCAATTAGACCCAAATGCCTTACAAACTTTGCTTGGCATCTGACTGTAATGACTACTTCACTAGAAGTTTGCAGCACATTGGGTTGACCACATACTACTGGCAGCAAATTGGGGAGGACAAATCATGTTATGTTGACACTACAAACTCTGTACTGCCTACCCATAGCACACCAAGTCGATTATCGGTACAGCACTCCAGCCTACATAGTACATGAAGCCCCGAAATACATTAATANCCCATAGCACACCAAGTCGATTATCGGTACAGCACTCCAGCCTACATAGTACATGAAGCCCCGAAATACATTAATAATTTATTTCTGCTATGTAAACATCGTGCTCTATGCTAAGGTCACCAAGCTTCAAGACACTTTTCTCTTACTTTTAACTGGTGTTGTCTCACCTATTACTGTAGTCAAATATCACAATTCCATGCTGTCATCAGGCGATCGCTGGGGGAAGGCCCGATATGTCTGGTCGTACTACTGTTATATTCGCCCCAGTACCGACGACCATTTGGCAAGGAACATCATTCAGCCTCCCCTCCACAAATATTGCATCCCAATCCTGTTAGGAACTTTGGGACCTTCCCTCAAGCAGTCACCGACCTTCGCCCACTATAATCGGTGTTTACAAGTTATCCGAACATGCTGTATTCTCACCTGCCTCTCGCTGCCTCTTTCCCCGCTGCTTCTGTTGGTGCTGCTGCAGTTGTTGCGGGCAGTAGGCTCTCAGGTGCCTTGACTGTCCACATGACCAACACTCAGGCCGTTTATGTGGATGGTGGCGAAGTTCTGTAGCACGGACCCTGGACGTCATGTCCTTCACAGCCATCTGCAACTCATTTGGTGGCTTCTTCATGCTGTCTTCGTCGTCTCCATTCAGCATCACTGCCCATACTTGATGTCGGGGTACGACTCCCTGTCTTGCTGACTTCATCTCCAGTGCTCGGACCAGGGTGTACTGCAGGTTGTGGGGTGAAGCCAGATGTGCCACTTGCAGTACCTCTGTGTCAGCGTTTGCATCTATGCAGGCGCAGACTGTGATGATGCTGCGCTCCACCTCGAGGCATCCTTCTAGAGATAGATGAAAAGCCACACAATGTCTTGCCATAGCTCCTGCAGTGGCTCCCCAGGTCACTGGTTGCAGCTTCGAAGCTGTGCATAGTGGGCATGTCGTAGGTACTGGTCACCAAAACGAAGCTCTAAGGCCGACACCAGTGTGGGGTACTCCAGTCGATGTCACTCTAGCAGAGATTGCAGTATCCTCAGTGCGGGGCCTCTCAGTACAGTGGCGAGGTAATAAGTCAGCTGCTTGGTTGTACAGGCATTTGGGGTAGGGACTATTGCAATCTGGTGTTGGTACTCTCACCATGAAGTCTGGCTATCGTAAGGGACGGACTTCATTGAGACCCTCTTCTCCACTCTTGGCTGCACTACACCAATTTCACAATGCTGCTGGCTCCCTTCCTATGTCACTGTGTTGGTTACTTGTACTGCTCCTTCTTCTTTTTTCTTGGCTGTCGATGTGATGATAGGTGAATTCCGCTGCTGAAGAAATGCCTGCCATTCCTTCTTCATTGCACTTATTTCCTGTTTCACTTCATTCTCGACACTGTCCATCCTTTCATTTACATTGTCAATATTGTTGTCCATATAGTCAACTGTTTTATTCTCTATCTCGCAAATGCCTTCTATTTTCATGTCAAAATTTTAATTTACTCTGTCTATTTCCCTATATACCCTGCCTACATTTTCATTAACACTGTAAATTTTCCTGTCTACATTCTCATTTATACTATTTACTTTTTCAATCACGGTTTCTTTCAGACTACTAATTTGGAAATTTACGATGTCATGTACACTATCTTTCACACTACTAACTTGGTTATTTACATATTCTTTCAAGTTATTTACACTTGCGCTCGCACTAACCATCTGGCTACCTAGTCCCTCAATTAATGCTTGCAGTGCTTCCAGTTCTGCAAACATTTTTCTAGTTAACATTCACAGTGATGTTTATGAAAAAAGTCATAATATTTCGGGCTACAGCTATCACAATAAATTAATTTGTCCTAATGTCCCTAATTACTAAGTTATTGCCTAATTTGATTTTCAGATGATTATTAATAATTGCCTCCATCGCACTTCTGACACCAATGTTTAATGGTATGCCTGAGGGGCGTATCTGAGTTCGTGGGTGATGGAGGTCTTATTAAAAAAAAATAACGAAATTCGATTTCCAATTTATTTACACAGCTATTATTTACAGCATTAGATTATCTGTCTCCACTTTTACTCTTTTTATAAAACAATGAGCGCAATATTTAATGTCTATTTCTAATCTAATTAACTATCTTCTTAATTGTCTCTGTTTGGTTACATTCAATAACTCATACTCATTATTAACACAAATTCAGTCTATCTGTTGGCACCATTTGTAATGTCTTTCACTCTCTCATATAGTCCAATAGTCTAGCCTGCCAACCGCACTGTTCTCTGCTTGATACTAGCAGTCGCACTTTTCCCTTCCGCTGGTCTCTTGCTGCTCGTCTTCTATCGCTCGGAACTCAGCCACTCATTCATTCATCAACTACAGCTCAACGCACCCAGAGTGACGCAGAGAGAAAGAGGTCAGTAATCAAGAGCATTCTTCAGATAAACGCAGAAATCAATACAATCAGGGTCAGCAGCGTGCATCGAAAAAGGGATAATCGTGTCGGCTCGCTTTTTGTAACAGATACCGGCCACCAGTCTATCGCTCGCTTGTTCATTCAAAATAACACTTTGACTTGCTGCCGTCGCTATCATATAACTGCTGTCCTTCACTTCCACTTGCTCGCGCAGGATGTGAAGCATCGAGCGCGTAACAATAATACATATATACTCAATTCAGTTAAAAGAAGCTTATATGTTAGGGTAAGAGTGGCGTATTCAAAACCAATTAACTCGTGTTAAAATCTCTCATCAATATATAAAATATTTTAAAAATCATATATATCTTCTTTACACGCAGTTAAACACTCTCATAACGAAAATTTTTTTGACAGTCTGAATTTCTGATAAGAACACAAAAAGTAACTAGCAAATTTACAGAAAATCCAGGGAAATTTACGGAATGTCCGTTATTGAGAAAGTGAAGTTTTCGCAAATATTACTGAGAGTTCTGGATACATTTTTACCAGTTATTTTCTTTAAAATGAAGGGAAACCTTTTTTAACAGTGAAGTTGGCGCGTATCTGCCAAATGATAGCGTGGCAAAATGAAGGGAAACATTTTTTAACAGTGAAGTTGGCACGTATCTGGCAAATAATAACGTGGCTCGGAAGCAGGAAGTCGCCAAATACTTCCTTAACATTTCGACACAACTGGCAAGCACTCCTACTCCTTTGTGGCTCGAAACTGAAAGGGCTTTCACATATCTCCGGCCTTTACATTTCTCTGAACATTTCGCGCGCACGCAACCCGTATTCGTCAATACATCACCTACCGTGTTTCTACCTCAAACTTGGTCCTTCCAAGCATGCATTCCCCCTAGACCGTCCGCCCTAAATTATCTACAGAGCCTAACGATCTACCCACTGCTTGCCGACGGCTCCCGACCAATACCCTCCCATTCCATCTGCGGTCGTTCCACCCTTCTGATGTTCCTGCCGTTGAGGGCGAAATACCTTACTGTGGTTTGTGTATCTACTCGTAATATTTGCGTACATACCCTTCCCGCGTGGTTTGAATAATTACTCCGTTTACTGAACCACAAATAATAAAAACAAATTTTGCGGTTCCCTTGTAATAATCTGTGGCCCTCTAAAGTATGCTCTTTCAAGTATCGAGAAAACTTCACAACAGAAAATAATCAGACTATAAGAATGAAAAAAAATATTTTTTCGACTTAACTATTAAGAAGGAAGTCGAATGTCTGTTTAAAAAATGTGTGTTGTGAATGTAGAAGTGTAATAACCAGAACCACATATATGGTAAATAAACAACTCGCCATCACTTTTTTTTAATCATACATTTGTGTCGTGAATGTGGGCTATTAATTAGTGTACGCAGCTAGGATCAGTTCCAGAAAACTGAAAGAAAATTATGACATAAAACTGTAACCATCAACAGAATTGGAATTAAAATTATATTACGTCTACGTCAATGCTTGTTTGTATTTTCCTAGATAAGATGACAGCTACGAAAAGCTGA
Organism: Clitarchus hookeri; assembly: GCA_002778355.1. Classification (NCBI taxonomy): domain Eukaryota; kingdom Metazoa; phylum Arthropoda; class Insecta; order Phasmatodea; family Phasmatidae; genus Clitarchus; species Clitarchus hookeri. The sequence goes on from NQII01000226.1 coordinate 30,387, forward strand.
AATGAAAAGGCAAATCTCCATAAGTAAGGATATTGCCAAGTTTAATATTACATTTTAAAGGAAGCATTTTTGAATGGTCACAACTTGTTTTTTTTACCAGTTGCTAAAGAATGCGGTAACGGTTTTCCAATATGACGTGCTAATAATTTCGCTCCCAGATTTTCGCACGTGGGAATCGTGTAGGATGATGCGGCTGTTAGGTTGGTTTTCTCTGAGGTCTGCCGTTTTCCTCCCCCTTGCATTCCGGCGCTGCTCCACACCCACCTCGCTTCACCATCATCGGCTCTCAAGACCCCGATGTTAAGGACTAACTAGTAAAATATTGTTTTGAAATCAGTGTTAGTGCATATACACGTATCTCAGTGGATAAATGGTCTGGGAATACCTATAATTGTTTGCTAGGAAAGGTAAAAAAAAAAAATTGTCTGAAGTCTGTAATTTTTATTTTATACAATAAAACATATTCAAAGAGCAAAAAATAGTGACTATTTGAAAGCATTTTTTAATGACTTTCCTGCGCAACTTCCGCAAGGAAAAGGAGAAAAGTACAAAGTGACATCTGCAGTTTAATTGATTGGTTTTCATCGCGTATAATAGATAATATCCTACTCTCACAGGTCAAATTTGCGAGACAGGCAACTGCCCAGGAATGCATAGCACAGCCTTGGAAGAGCTCGTCGCATGCTTCATGAGCAGACTTGGCCTTGAGGCGTTACAAATGTTTACTAGGGATTCCCTTTGAGTGACGCCCATAACTGTTCACTACACTGCTATACTCCGTTCACGGTTACTTCCAACTTTTCTGAAGTCCTGCTGAATTTATCCTTCCAGGATGTTCCTCCACATCATATAAACAAAGCATAGAAACTTACACCAGAGTGCCAACGCACCACATTCGTGCGCGCTCAGTGTAATAATGTTACGTGGACATCTGAGGGGCACAGCTATTATTTTCAGCATTAAATTATCTGTCTCCACAATTAAACTTTTTATTAAATGTCTATTTCAATTCGAAGTAACGCCCTTCTTAATTGTCTCTGTTTAGTTAATAATGGATATGAGTTTCTTGACTATAACCAAAGTTCAAGCTATATCTTGCCACCATTTGTAATATCTTTCACTCTCGCATATAGTTCAATAGTCCAGCTTGCCGGCCGCACTTTTCACTGATTGATTCTCACAGTCGTAGATTCCCTTCCGCTGGTCACTTATCTCACTGCTAGTCCTCTATCGATCGGAATTCAGCCACTCATTCACTCATCAACAACAACTCAACTCGCAGCCCGGAGACCTGTCGCAGTATTTATACCGTTCGCCCTGACCATCTGGAAGGTTCAACGCACCCCGACCCGCGCTGAGGGAAAGAGGTTCAGTAATCCAGAGCATTATTAAGATAAACGCAGAAATCAATGCAACCAGGGTTTGCAGCGTACGCCGCAAAAAACAATTATCGTGTCGGCTCGCTTTCTGTAAAACATACGCGCCCACCAACCTATACCTCACCTGTTCATTCAAAACAATCCGTTGACTTGCTGCCGCCGCTTTGATATAACTGCTCTCCTTCACTTTCACTCACTCATGCGGGATGCAAAGCGGCAAACGCTTAACAATAATATTTAGCATAAGAACTATTTCTTAGTAGGCATTACCGTCTCACCTATTTTTTCTCTGTCTTTACTCATATTTGTTATAAATGAGAAAAATCACTGTTTATAAATAAAATATAAGAATAAGTTAAATTTTACCACTAATAAGGTGTTCTTATGATACCACTAGTCTAAAACACTTATGATATATGAAATATTTGGGAAACAATCAAACACGTCATACGTGAGATGATTTTCAAATGTTTGACTCAAAAAGTGTGTCGAAATTGAGAATAGACTCATTATCATTGCGTCAATGCGATAGTTTCATAGGGTCATGGATGAGGGGGACGAAGGGACAAAACTCAATATCTGTACGCATACGCTTGCGCAAAGATAGAAGCACAACCATTCTCGGATAGCTTGTTTCTATTCATGTGGTTTGCCTAAGGGTGGGGAAGAAGCCACAGAAGAAGCTGTATGGTTGACATATGGTTTACTTACTTTTTACGTGTTTAGACTACACTCTTGAAAAAGAATTGCTCGAGATACTATCTACATTTCCCATTTTTTCTTTTACCTCGGCACGTACTTCGTAGTATATCCCAGGTAAAAAAAAAGCGTGAAATGTTCGATAGCACCCACATTGTGTAATGTGTGAATATACAAGTAAGGTATTTGGTTCGATCTAGTTACAGTATGCCGGAAAGCGTTTCGAAATGATTTTCTTGTGGTTAGTGTGGCAGACAGTGAAGTAGTGTTAGGGTATGTTTCCAGGTGCGTCTAGTTTTACTCCCATTTTCATTCTGCTGCTCTATCTTCATATTATTTGAACCTCAAACAGGCATGCTGTAGAAGGCAGCTCCTTATTACCACCCCCCCCCCTTTTTTCACAACATTCTCATGTTGTCTCAGAGCAGGACATAATTAGTGTTTTCATGTTTATATTTTCCATAAATATTTTCATGTGATCATCAGACCGATTGTAGTTAAATTTGATATTTAGCACGTTTAACCACACGTAACTGGTAACCTACAAATTCCTATGTAAACATAGTTGTTAAACGATTGCGAAATATATCGTATTAATAACTCATTTATAACTTTGAAAAATATTCCTAAGATCACTTATTCTTGTTGACGTGAACGATAAAATTTAAATAGCCTGAAATGATAACATAAAATATTTTTAACAATGATTGAATACAATTTCTAACAATCGTACTTCCATTTTGAACTTCGTCACGCTTACAACTAAACAGAATAGTTCTAAACAATTAAAAAGTAATTTATCAAGAAAATTGAAATTTTGTTGTTCTGATGCACTTGATTTTCAGATTTAACATTCCAACGTAAAGATATTTATTAAATGTGGTAAATTTATTATTGTGCAAAGTAATGTGTTAATTTATTGACACCTGTGTGTAGGAAATAATTAACATAGCTGAAATATCGGAGGCTGACATTATGGAAATTTTTTTTCTAGGTGACCAGGCCTAGCAATTTTGTACCAAATGAGTAAAGGCCAGATATTTGTATGCCAGGTCAGTTAAAATGAAATAATTTCAAAACAAACAGTTTTAAGGATAAGTGACTTTTATCATTACCAAGTCATGCTTGACATATCTACATCTGAGCATTTTAACGTTGTTAGAACAGAGGAACAATAACATGCTTCACAAACCTCGTCAGCCGAACACGGTGCCGATATTACTACTGGCATAGTAATAATGTGACAAAATCACTCATCCATCTGGTATATACACTGGAGAGCCAAAAAACTGGTATAGGCATGCGTATGCAAAAAACAGAGGTATGGAACCAATCAGAGTAACGCGATGCGGTCGGCAGCGCCTATATAATACAACAAGTGTCTGGCAAAGTTGCTACATCGGTTACTGCTGCTACAATAGCAGGTTATCAAGATTTAAGTGAGTTTGAACGTGGTGTTATAGTCAGCGCACGAGAGATGTGACACAGAATCTCCGAGGTAGCGATAAAATTTGGATTTTCGCGTACGACCATTTCACGAGTGTACCGTGAATATCGGGAATACGGTAAAACATCAAATCTTCGACATCGNGCGATAAAATTTGGATTTTCGCGTACGACCATTTCACGAGTGTACCGTGAATATCGGGAATACAGTAAAACATCAAATCTTTGACATCGCTGCAGCCGGAAAAAGATTGTGAACGGACGGGACAAACGACGACTGACGAGAATCATTAAACGTGATACACGTGCAACCCTTTCTCAAATTGGCGCAGATTTCAATGCTGGGGCATCAACAAGTACCAGCGGGCGAATTTTTCAATGGACCATCATTGATATGGACTTTCGGAGCCGAAGGCCCACTCGTGTACCGTTGTTGACTGCACGACACAAAGCTTTACGCCTCGCCTGGGCCCACCAACACCGCCATTGAACTCTTGATGATTGGAAACACGTTGCCTGGTCTGACGAGTCTCATTTCCAAATGTATCGGGCGGATGGAGGTGTACGGATATGGAGACATCCTCATGAATCCATGGACCCTACATGTCAACAGGGGATTGTTCAAGCTGGTGGAGGCTCTGTCATGGTATGGGGCGTGTGCAGTTGGCGTGAAATGGGACCCCTGATACATCTAGATACGACTCTGACTGGTGACAGATACGTAAGCATCCTGTCCGATCACCTGCACCCATTCATGTCCATTGTGCATTCCGACAATGCGATGCCCCACACGTCGAGAGTTGCTACCGAGTGGCTCCAGGAACACACTTCTGACTTTAGACACTTCCATTGGCCACCTAAATCACCAGAGATGAACATTATTGGGCATATCTGGGATGCCTTGCAACGTGCTGTTCAGAAGAGATCTCCACCGTCTCGAACACCTATGGATTAATGGACTGCCCTGCAGGATTCATGGTGTGAATTGCCTCCTGCATACCTTCAGACATTAGTCGAGTCCATTCCACGTCGTCTTGCGGCACTTCTACGTGCTCGCGGGGGCCGTACACGATATTAGGCAGGTGTGCCAGTCTTTTTGGCTCTTCAGTGTAGATGGAGAACCTACTGTGACAAATCGCACATATTTCAACTAATCGGAACACGGGTTCAAATTCGCGTCTTTCCCGCAATGTGATCCTCGCTCTTCTAAATTGACGAAGCTGCTAAAGTGCTCGTCTCCCACCGAGGTGAACCGGATCTTATTCTCGGCTGGGACACTCCCGGATTTTCGCACTTGGGAATCATGCTAGACTTAGCATCTGGTCAGCGGCCTTTGTAGGTGTTGTTCCTTTTCGCCTTATCTTACATTCCGGCGCTGCTCCATTTATACTCTACTCGCATTATTTTACTGGTTTTTGAATCAAACCATTGAAAAATAATTCTATGAATGGCGTGCTTGGTTGCTTTCTGAATATACCATGTATCACACGTATTTTACTTTTGGCTAGATTGGCATTTAACTAATTTTTTTATCTTTAAATTATATATCATTTTTAATTAATGTAAACAAAAACAGGGAGAACATAGGTGTTTTGGTAATACCTAGCAAGAAATAGTTCTCATACGAAACATTATAAAATTAAGTGCGCACAAATACGGTGCGTTGTCCCTTTGGTGTAATTTTCTAGACTAGATTATGCTTTGGTTTTATGAGGCGGAGGAATAACCTTAAAGTAGAACCTAAGCATTATTTCAGAAATGTTAAGAGCCGCCCATGAAAAACTCTTCTTTCCGCCCTCTCAACACATCAGTCCTTAGAGAGGTTGGTGTAAGTTCAGAACGGCCAATATTGTTGCTGGAATTTGAAATACCTATTTCCGATGGTATTGTCCATGTAACATATATTACTGGTATATCAAAATTAAGAAAAATGCAATTGGGAAATACAGAATTTGTAAACAAAGTTCGTAATATATATATATATATATATATATAAATGGTATTGAAAAGCACTTTAAATATTATTCGTTATCATTTATCAAACGTGGTTTACGCTGCATGTTCATCAGTATGCGAAAACAACCACTCGCGCCAAAGTTGGATCCGAAAACATCGCNATGGACATCGTCTCTGGGTAGCCACGAGCACGTGACGTTACCTTGTTCGCGCAGACACGCACCAGCCGAAAGGCCGCCGGCTGGCAGCTGCGAAAAATAAATAGGAAATCACATGTTAAGGAAATTTCGCCTCAGTGCGATGATTTCAAAGTTAGGTGATTCAAACCAAATTTATTTTTCACGAATATTTCAGGAAAAGTTCTCTACAGCGAGGATGTTTCCATAGCATGTATAACTTGTTTGTAAGGAATTATGAATTTTTATGTTTTACAAAAAGTACATACTGCATATATATAAACANGGATTTTATGTATCATTGGATACGTAATGTAATGTTTTTTTGGTGATTTGGATACGTTATACGAAATAATCACCGTCGATATTTTGTTGCCAATTCGTAAATTTGGTTACCGAAACACAAATATGGTCGTTGAAATGTGTTGAAGTCAGCGAAAATCGCTGAAAGTATCTGTGTGTTTAAGATATTTATACTTTTGTATAAACAATGTTTTAAACTACAGCGACATTGGCGTATCTTTTCTGAACAGACTGCTGTGTTAACGCCTTTAGCAACCACTTGAAATTGCGAGGAAAGAGAAAACACGCGAAGCTTGTTTATGTTATTTTTCATCGACATCGTAATGCTTCCTTACGGCCGGACGACGTAACGTTCAGGCATTTACAGTTTTCTACTAGGGTGGCGTTCGACCATGAGCGGGCCTTGCGNCGGCCGGACGACGTAACGTTCAGGCATTTACAGTTTTCTACTAGGGTGGCGTTCGACCATGAGCGGGCCTTGCGAGTGAAGAGATTCGGGCGGGTCTTAACACCGAGGTCTTGAGAGGTTATTCAGGTGAGTATGGAGCGGCGCCGGAATGAAAGGGCGGGGGAAGCGGGAGCTCCGCGAGAAAACCCCTCCGTTCAGCGGCATCGTCCGGCACGATTCCCACTTGCGAAAATCCGGTCACCCGGCCGGGGATTGAGCCCGGTTGACCATGGTGGGAGGCGAGCAGGCTAACCGCTCGGCCACCGCGGTCCCCTCGTGCGTAGTCTGGCCTGCATTGGAAAAGGTCTGATCGTGAGAAGATGGACATCGTCTCTGGGTAGCCACGAGCACGTGACGTTACCTTGTTCGCGCAGACACGCACCAGCCGAAAGGCCACCGGCTAGTAGCTGCGAAAAATAAATAGGAAATCCCATGGTACGGAAATTTCGCCTCAGTGCTTTAATTTCAAAGTTAGGTGTTTCAAACCAAATTTATTTTTCACGAATATTTCAGGATACGTTCTCTACAGCGAAGATGTTTCCATAACATGTATAGCTTGTTTGTAAGGAATTTTGAATTTTTATGTTTTACAAAAAGTACATACTGCATATATATAGAGAGAGAGAGAGAGAAAGAGAGAGAGAGAGAGAAGATAGAGAAATATATATATAGGCTCGTAGGGAACTTCTCCTAAAAAATTCATGAAGAATACATTTTGTTTTAAACGCCTATCTTTAAAATTAACGCACTGATTGATAATTTTTCCCTTAACATGATATTTACTATTTAAATTTAGGAGCTACCAGCCTATAGGCTGCGCCCTTAAGGCCGACTGTGTCCCACTCGTCGATTACCTATCACCTCTACACCCAAGGTGTAAAACTGGCTTGCAGTTTTTCCTTCAGAAACTACCTCGAACGTGACTTTAAGCGATGTCCCTATATGTTTATGGCAAGCCAATAAAGATACTACGTATGTCGAAGACAACTCTAAAGTTTCCGTAAATAAAATTCAGCTGCTGAAATAGATTCTGAGACGACTCATTTCAGCCATTTTCACGCCAAAAAAAAATCCTTAAAGTTGAAATTAGAACTTGAAACAAGTATTTGGAAACGAAACATTTGTTAAATACTTTTCGTGTTAATACACCACTACAAAATACCCTACCGTATTTAAATGACGTGTTTTATACGGGACATCTACAACGTACTTTACGTGCCAGCAAAGCGGAACCCTTATAACATTGTTACATAACATTGTTTTTTGTAATAAAGGCCTCTCCGAGTTATTGTATGTATTTTATTCTTAACCCACACTTCAGCTTAACTTAGAGGGGAATCGGAGATCCAAAGTAAGTGTGGGACCTAAGTGAGTATCGGGGCAGAGCTCCATAACACTAGGCATGCAGGAAATATGATTGGGACCGTGGCTGCCTCCAGTGCCTACTGGATAAAGTACACGAAAAATGGATGAGGAAAAACCGGCATAGACATCGTGAAAACCCCTCGACCCCAAACAATTTTTAAATGTCAGGCAATCTATGAAGTATAAAGTAAGCTTCAGCTATAACAGACGATGGGAGAGCATAATCTTTGTTAAAGACACGTTTGAAACCACTAGAAGAGAAAGAAGATTTCTGGGTTCGGGAAGTGTTTGTGGGGGTGGTTTTTTTTTTT
>NQII01000226.1:45252-124033 GCA_002778355.1 Clitarchus hookeri
AGGGACGGGCTGGGGTCGCACCCTTGCCATGCAGAGAATAGGACGGCGACCATCATGGGGGGGGGGCAGGGTCCTCACATAAAACTATTATGGTTAATTGTTACTAGTTTTTTAATTATTGTGTGGTAGTTTGTCTATCTTGGTGACATTCTTGTTATTTAAACTTGCTTGGCCTCGTTATTCTATTTCGTACTTTGGACACTATTACATCGCAATGTTTTCAGAGTAGTTATAAAAGTTTCAATAAACAGGTTTTACGTACATTTGCTAGGCAAAGAATGCATTTTTTTGTGTAAACTGCATAAGTATTTGTGAGTACAAAAATACGCATGTAATAAGTTTTTGAGTGCTTCGTAACGAACATTTTAGCCCCAAACTAAGTGAGAAAATGTTCACCACCCCTGGGAAGTACTCTTACAAACTCTTTCATTTCTGTCACGAACATTAGAGTTTTTTTATTACTGTCCGCAATTTATCTATAATTTACATAACGTTTATCAGCTTAGCTTAAGTATGTAGCTAACTAAGTAAATTTGCAGCGACGAATTTTCATTTTTGAAAATTATGAACGCTCAAATAAGCACATAATGTTTTCTTACAAATTGTTTCCTTCGATTCCACATGTCGTAAATTAAATTTAGCTAAATGATGAAGAAATAGAGTTTGTGCTGCGTGGTTGGCAATAAACCATAGTTAGTGGCCCAAAACCTGGCCAACAAATAACACTCGACGTCTACCCTGGAAGTGCCAACTCTCTCCCCTTCCATGCTTCTTATTACTATGTTGGGCTCCTCTTCTTGAAGTTGCAAGAGTCACCAGGAATCGCTGTCAGTCTGGTCAGGAGGGAGGGGGGAGGAGAAGGACCACCAAGCTGCAACACTATTTTAAATGAGGTGAAGTAGAGACGTGAACATTTATTTTCCTTTGCTATAGTTTCGATTAATATTTGGCGATATTACTGACCGTTGTTCGAAATTATAATATACGTGTATGTTCTTTGAAATATCTAACGTCAGTATAAGTTAGAACAAGACAACTCAGAGGTACGCCAACCTTTTGAATAAAATATACAACAGGGATCCTACAGAAAAAAATATTAAAAGTAAGGTATAAGAACAATATTCTTCCTAACATCTGTAAATAACAATTACAAACGCCGAGAAAGGAATTTTAAATAAAACCAGGAGATTTTTATGAGGAAAGTTTAAACACGGTCATAAATCAAAACAACCAAAGTGCTAAAAAGGCAGTGTCACACTCATTATTGGATTTCTACTTTATTCTTTAAGCATCTCTTCTAAAAAATTTACGGCATAATTATATAGCTAAATAAATATTTACCCTTCAGTATATGCTATGAAACACAAATGTATGTGTAAATATATTATATTTTTTTGCAGATACATCCACCCCCTTCCACACACACTCACACGCGCGCGCGCGCGCTCGCACGCATGCAGGTACACACACAAAATTGTGCATTTGTCTAAGGAATGCGGAAACCAAAAAGTAAATATGGTAGGAAAATCCTTAGGATTCATTTTCAAAGACTGCAGAAATCCCTTTTTCATGTGAAAACTGTTTTTTCTCTTCGCTTTCACTGATTTCCATCGAAATGGCAGTCATTTTTCTTCACACCGCCTAAAGTTATTTATGTGTGCTTCTCAGAAGCCAAACAGGATAACTTCACACTAAATGCAACTGAAAAATTAATTTTAAAGGTTACTGAATTCTGTCGTGATTAAAACAATTTAAAATATAGGTTATCACTATAGTGGCAAAGTTCTAAGTGGTCACCGAAAGTTTCTGAATATACCGTTAAGAATTTCCTTCGACACGAGATGGGTTGTTCTAAATCGTGATCATGCTATTTGTTGATGTATTTTTAATATTACGTTCTATGTCATGTTTGCATCGTAGTCGTATACTCAATCGAGTAAGACCACAGTTATTTCAATCGTGTTATTAGTCACGAAGTCATAGTCTCGGAATAGATCACTCTGCAGATGTTACATCGCCGTCCTAGTATCTCATGTGTCGCGTCAACAAATTAATCCATATGAGATGAAATAATTTTATTTCCCTTTTTTTTCAAATTTATGTTACGACGTTGTATTATAACTATAAACAAAAATTACTTATCGTTTTGCTTGGTGGATTTCATAGAAGCTTAGTGTTACATAAAAGTAATTGCTGGGAATAGGAAGAGAAATATTTTGATTTCGCTTTGGAAACCCGAGTTTTAAATATCCAACACAGCACAGCTAGAGTGTTATAATAGATGATTCTTAACAAGCTTGCGATTGGTCGACGGCCAAGTTTTTCGATATAACCTGTAGAAACGACAAGTTACTTCCTGGGATGTCACTGGAAATAAACAAACATACAAAAGTAGGAACTTGAACGTAACAGCTTTGCGAAATACCGCCGTCGCCTAAAGCAAATCGTTGATGTTTAAATACAATTGAATTGTACGTATGTAAACACTCACACGGAAATTCTCGTGTATTTTTGAAACTATGGCAGTGTCTGGGTTTTTTTTATTTAGATCTAAAATCCGTGTTACAAACTGATTTTTATATATTTCATTCATTTTGTTAAATAATATTTANTCTAAAATCCGTGTTACAAACTGATTTTTATATATTTCATTCATTTTGTTAAATAATATTTAGTTTTGCAATACAGATATATATATATATATATATATATAGAGAGAGAGAGATATATATATATATATATTGAGATATATATAGAGATATAAAGAAAAATATAGAGAGATATAGAGAGAGATATAGAGAGAGATATAGAGAGAGATATATATAGAGATATATAGAGAGAGATAGAGAGATAGATATAGAGAGATATATATAGAGAGATAGATATACACAAAAAAATTATCAAAGACAATTTCGTTTGCCAAGTATTTTNTCTATCTTGGTGACATTCTTGTTATTTAAACTTGCTTGGCCTCGTTATTCTATTTCGTACTTTGGACACTATTACTTCGCTCTGTTTTCAGAGTAGTTACAAAAGTTTCATTAACAGGTTTTACGTACATTTGCTAGGCAAAGAATGCATTTTTTTTGTGTAAACTGCATAAGTATTTGTGTGTACGAAAATACGCGTGTAATAAGTTTTTGAGTGCTTCGTAACGAAAATTTTAGCCCCAAACTAAGTGAGAAAATGTTCACCACCCCCAGGAACTACTCTTACAAACTCTTTCGTTTCTGTCACGAAAATTACGGTTTTTTTATTACTGTCCGCAATTTATCTATAATTTACATATCTTTTATCAGCTTAGCTTAAGTATGTAGCTAACTAAGTAAATTTGCAGTGACGAATTTTCATTTTTGAAAATTATGAACGCTCAAATAAGCACGTAATGTTTTCTTACAAATTGTTTCCTTTGATTCCACATGTCGTAAATTAAATTTAGCTAAATGATGAAGAAATAGAGTTTGTGCTGCGTGGTTGGCAATAAACCNGATTCCACATGTCGTAAATTAAATTTAGCTAAATGATGAAGAAATAGAGTTTGTGCTGCGTGGTTGGCAATAAACCATAGTTAGTGGCCCAAAACCTGGCCAACAAATAACACTCGACGTCTACCCTGGAAGTGCCAACTCTCTCCCCTTCCATGCTTCTTATTACTATGTTGGGCTCCTCTTCTTGAAGTTGCAAGAGTCACCAGGAATCGCTGTCAGTCTGGTCAGGAGGGAGGGGGGAGGAGAAGGACCGCCAAGCTGCAACACTATATTAAATGAGGTGAAGTAGAGACGTGAACATTTATTTTCCTTTGCTATAGTTTCGATTAATATTTGGCGATATTACTGACCGTTGTTCGAAATTATAATATACGTGTATGTTCTTTGAAATATCTAACGTCAGTATAAGTTAGAACAAGACNCTGACCGTTGTTCGAAATTATAATATACGTGTATGTTCTTTGAAATATCTAACGTCAGTATAAGTTAGAACAAGAAAACTCAGAGGTACGCCAACCTTTTGAATAAAATATACAACGGAGATCCTACAGAAAAAAATATTAAATGTAAGGTATAAGAACAATATTCTTCCTAACATCTGTAAATAACAATTACAAACGTCGAGAAAGGAATTTTAAATAAAACCAGGAGATTTTTATGAGGAAAGTTTAAACACGGTCATAAATCAAAACAACCAAAGTGCTAAAAAGGCAGTGTCACACTCATAATTGGATTTCTACTTTATTCTTTAAGCATCTCTTCTAAAAAATTTACGGCATAATTATATAGCTAAATAAATATTTACCCTTCAGTATATGCTATGAAACACAAATGTATGTGTAAATATATAATATTTTTTGCAGATACATCCACCCCCTTCCACACACACTCACACGCGCGCGCGCGCGCTCGCACGAATGCAGGTACACAGACAAAATTGTGCATTTGTCTAAGGAATGCGGAAACCAAAAAGTAACTATGGTAGGAAAATCCTTAGGATTCGTTTTCAAAGACTGCAGAAATTACTTTTTCATGTGAAAACTGTTTTTTCTCTTCGCTTTCACTGATTTCCATCGAAATGGAAGTCATTTTTCTTCACACCGCCTAAAAGTATTTATGTGTGCTTCTCAGAAGCCAAACAGGATAACTTCACACTAAATGCAACTGAAAAATTAATTTTAAAGGTTACTGAAGTCTATCGTGATTAAAACAATTTAAAATATAGGTTATCACTATAGTGGCAAAGTTCTAAGTGGTCACCGAAAGTTTCTGAATATACCGTTAAGAATTTCCTTCGACACGAGATGGATTGTTCTAAATCGTGATCATGCTATTTGTCGATGTATTTTTAATATTACGTTGTATGTCATGTTTGCATCGTAGTTGTATACTCAATCGAGTAAGAACACAGTTATTTCAATCGCGTTATTAGTCACGAAGTCATAGTCTCGGAATAGATCACTCTGCAGATGTTACATCGCTGTTTCCTCCCTAGTATCTCATGTGTCGCGTCAAGAAATTAATCCATATGAAGTTAATTTATTTTATTTCAGTCTTTTTTTTTTCAAATTTATGTTATGACGTTGTAGTATAACTATAAACAAAAATTACTTATCGTTTTGCTTGGTGAATATTAGAGAAGCTTAGTGTTACATAAAAGTAATTGCTGGGAATAGGAAGAGAAATATTTTGATTTCGCTTTGGAAACCCGAGTTTTAAATATCCAACACAGCACAGCTAGAGTGTTATAATAGATGATTCTTAACAAGCTTGCGATTGGTCGACGGCCAAGTTTTTCGATATAACCTGTAGAAACGACAAGTTACTTCCTGGGATGTCACTGGAAATAAACAAACATAGAAAAGTAGGAACTTGAACGTAACTGCTTTGCGAAATACCGCCGTCACCTAAAGCAAATCGTTGATGTTTAAATACAATTGAATTGTACGTATGTAAACACTCACACGAAAATTCTCGTGTATTTTTGAAACTATGGCAGTGTCTGGGTTTTTTTATTTAGATCTAAAATCCGTGTTACAAACTGATTTTTATATATTTCATTCATTTTGTTAAATAATATTTAGTTTTGCAATACATATATATATATATATATATATATATAGAGAGAGAGAGAGAGAGAGAGAGCGAGAGAGATATAGAGAGATATATTGAGATATATATAGAGAGATATATAGAGAGATATAAATAAATATATAGAGAGATATAGAGAGAGATATAGAGAGAGATATATAGAGATATATAGAGAGAGATAGAGAGATAGATATAGAGAGATATATATAGAGAGATAGATATACACAAAAAAATTATCAAAGACAATTTCGTTTGCCAAGTATTTTGCATTCTTGTTTGTTATCAGAATGGAATTATAAATATATATCCTGACCCCACTCGTCAGAAAGGAAATTTTGTTGTTTTTTTATTAAAGTGTGCTAGAAAACACTTGTTTTGTTTGCAGCTTCTGCTTCTTTTAACATTGTTTTTATGGTTTTTGTTGAGTGCGCCGTAACGACGGCATCAAGACCCCAACTTTCTTGCCGCACGGATGTTGGGCACCCTTGCCAGAGAAAGGAGAAAGAGCGCGTGAGCGAGACAGAGAGAATGTGTGCTTGCAGGCAAATTTGAAACGTTTTCCAGCGAAGAGATGCTCGCAATCACTTACCGCTTATTATCAAACTTCCCCCTTCCCCTTGACCAGTCACTCTTCCAGCTTCGCGGCCCGTGTCGACAGCAGCCAGAGCCTAATGTACAAAATAAGCCCTCTGCTCGCAGTCAATACCAGTCGACAGGGGCGTTGCTTCAAACTTCCTCGCTCGCACCCTTTCTTCACCCCCGTCAGCCCGCTCCGTAGTGTCTGGAACCTTTTGTTCGTTCGGCTCGCTTCGACAGTAGCTGCTTCCGCTACCCGGCCTCGCTGGAGTTTACGGCCTCCCCAGCCGACCAAAGACTACAAACCCTGGCGTCCCAGGAAGGCAATTTTGGAAATATAAACCTCACGAAAAGTTTGGAATATTGTGCGATAAGGCAGGTTGGGTGGTAGGAGTTATGAAGATCTTTTGTGTTCAACAGGCAGCGTACTAATGCAGTTAACATGCCAGCGACAAGCTGAAAACAGTTGTTTATGGTCGTCCACACCAAAACCTCCAGAAACACTTCCAGATCTCGTAAGACCTGCGCTGATGCGATGGGACCTTCTTCCGGAAAATGACGTCAACACATTTAATTACCAGCAGGCCACGGCGTATTAGAGACCTGCACAATGCACATGGAAGCCATACATGACACTAAGCTGCAGTGGGGAGAAAGACGTCCTCCCTAGGCAGAGACACCATTACGTTAATGTTGTTCTGTAGTGTCTATTTGTATGTGTTACTGAAAAAGTTTTTTTTGTTAGAAAAACTTTCACGTTTTGTATAGGTACCGTTGATAACGTCTAATTGCTATGCTTTTTTTTTTATATATTCCATATTTGTTTGCTTTCTTTATGCTTATTCTAAACTTTTGTGAGGTGTTTACGGACACCGTCCCCCATAGCGAAAGTATCCCCACCTTTCTCCACCAGGGAGGGTGAACGACTTCCTCTCGTGCCGCGAGCCGAACACTGCCGAGGTAATCAAGATGAATTGGACAACCCGTACACAGGGAAAGCATTTTTTTTTTCCGCAGAGAGCATTATTTAGATTAGAAAATTTAATTCCGTGTATATGCTTGTTTGCTTGCTAGAGAACGCATCCTGGAAGATATTTTTACAGAATTTTTTTATTTGCCGAGAAATGTTGGAACCAGGCGTAAAAACGGAATCTGAGACTGGATTTTGTCTCGCATAAAAATAACGCTTTCCGCGAATAACTTTACCTTTTGTCGATAATGTGTGCCAACTTCTCTCTCTCCCTCGTCCCCCCGCGACTAACTACTCACCTCCCCTAAGTTAGTTTACGAACACCAACTAGAACCATTGTATTATTGTAGAGTAACGACATTAATGTAATTATGATATTAAATCGTATGTAAATAAAAATGTGCATTTACTTAAAACTTAAAGAAAAGCTAAAAGGAACTAACAAAATATTTTATTAATCAACTATTGTGTTTCATTTTATTTTATTTTGAAAACCTGTAACTATTACGTTGTTTTGAATATTATTATATTTACGAACATTTTGCATTTTTGTTTCTGAGACAATCAAGTCGGAATGTAAAGGGAAACACTTTAAAATAGTCGTAAATAAACTATAGTTAGTTTGGTTTCGCCAATTATGTTATTGGCTAAACTTTAGCTGAGAATTAAAATAACACACGATAGAAAACACCGTTAAAGCAACAATATCATTCACCAAAAATTCTTGTTAAATAAACCTCAACTACGGAACAAAAATTAAGGAAGACAAAATTAAATAAGGGAATGGTATATTTTTTTATCTTCAGCGATATGTTTATTAGAGTGCGAAATATTAGCAATCGAACTGTGTAATAAGATTGTGTAGTGGTTATATTTTTATAGCAACCGAAACCGAAGTGGAGCAATCACTGTTCCCAAATATTTCCTTCAAAGAACAAAATTTACTAAAAAGGAATAGTTTTAGAACGATAAGAATATTTTGTTAGTTTGACTAAATCTGTTTGTTATGACAGACATCTGGCTTCAGATAAATGATTTTGTTCAACCATCTCTTCGTATTTTGCTAAAATTAATAAAACTAATATTTCATTTAATTAAATAGTATTGCAGTTATAATCAAAAATGCCCAGGATGAACACTTACGTAATGAAAATTTGAAGTTAAAAGGGTCGTTTGGTTTCTGAAATAAATGCAGTTGTTCATGCGAGTTTCTGCGACTTCTAGAAATGCAGTGATAAATAGCACGTCACATGTTTGTGCCAAATTCTATCTGAAAGTTCACCATTTATTTAATATCATACAGTAACTTAAAATTAGTTAATAATGTTTGAAATTTTAATGTTAATTTTAATATACTGTATGGCAACAAATGATAATCATTTATTTAGGATTGCCATTCGAATGGTCTACTTTATGTTAAAAGAGCTAAATCGATGAATAAATGTTTGAAATAATTTGCTCAAGTGTAAAATCAATGTTAATATTGCTGATTAAGTTTATTGCTAATGACAATCATGTCGTATCATGCTCTGCGCTTAGGATAATATATCTAAATGCTTAATTAGTTTATTTTGTGGTAGAGCACATTCGTAAGCTTCAGAGTTTTGGATGTTTTCCAGGTGTTTTGTAGTGGTTGATTAGCTAATTTTGGTAATATAGGTATAGGATAGAAAATAATGCTTAGAAATTAATACGAGCTGTTTGGTTTTGGGGTGTTTTTTATGTACAGGAACTGGTACACAGGAACACACAGTTTTACGTTTTTTTTTTTTTTTTTTTCATATCTATAGAGAGGGTTATTCACATGCATCACCATAATATTGCACAGATTATAATTACGTACAACTATATTGTTGATGCTCAAGCTAAATTTATACGCACGCGAATTTTGTCCCCTGTGACGTGATGCAAGTTGCAAATTTTTGTTTACTCGCCTACAGTCAACGCATTCATAATCTTACATTTATTGTAAGGTAGCAGCAAGGTTACGCTAACAGGTAGTGTCGAGTTGTAAACTGTGGATTGCCGGGCGTGGAGTCCATTTGAATCTTACTGGACTTGTCAAGAGATGGCCCTTGCCTGTGGAAATTTATGAAGCATCTTCCCAATGTTAATAAGCCACTAGAATCTTGCTGGAATAATCAAGAGATGGCCTTTCCTGTGGAAATTGCAGAAGCGTCTACCCAATGTTAGTACGTCACTAGAATCTTACTGGACTAGTCAATAGATGGCCTTGCCTGTGGAAATTGATGAAGCGTCTTCCCAATGTTAGTACGTCACTAGAATCTTGCTGGACTAGTCAAGAGATGGTATTGCCTGTGGAAATTGCAGAAGCGTCTTCCCAATGTTAGTACGTCACTAGAATCTTGCTGGAATAATCAAGAGATGGCCTTTCCTGTGGAAATTGCAGAAGCGTCTACCCAATGTTAGTACGTCACTAGAATCTTACTGGACTAGTCAATAGATGGCCTTGCCTGTGGAAATTGATGAAGCGTCTTCCCAATGTTAGTACGTCACTAGAATCTTGCTGGACTAGTCAAGAGATGGTATTGCCTGTGGAAATTGCAGAAGCGTCTTCCCAATGTTAGTACGTCACTAGAATCTTGCTGGAATAATCAAGAGATGGCCTTTCCTGTGGAAATTGCAGAAGCGTATTCCCAATGTTAGTACGTCACTAGAATCTTACTGAACTTGTCAAGAGATGGCCCTTGCCTGTGGAAATTGATGGAGCGTCTTCCCAATGTCAGTACGTCACTAGCACCATGTTGTAACGTCCAATATGTTGAAAGAATGGCAGCGTGTACAACCGGAACGGTGTTCAATTAACACAACTTTAACCTGCACGGATAACGATTTATCTGCTATAAAGTGTTCTGCTATTTACTTATTAATTAATTTATTTATTTAAAAGCTGCCGCTATTGAGATGCATTCGCTACACAAACAAACGACCACGCCGTCGATGTTTGGGAGCCAGAACTTTGCGAAAGTTAATTTAAGTAATCTAAGCTACATTACAGAAACTATTCATTAACCAACACAATTACTAGGTTAAATAAAGCAGCGGAAACATAACAACAGATTGTTTATGATTGAGTTTCAAGATAGGAGAAACCAACTTCATTTACCAACTACGTAATATATTCTTATTTGTCACTTCCATTTAACACTAAAACAATTCAAATATTTCTGATGTTCTGAAGAAACTATCTACTTTGTAGTAAGAATAGAATTGACTGCTGCAGGAACTGTATGTATAGTTGCATATGCAAGCACAGACAGGACTTTAAAAGACAATTTGGTTTTAATTAGTCCGTATTGTCTATTCGCGATTTCTTCACACTTTTTTAATCAAAACATCGAAAAATTATCCCAATCATGCTATGTTTAGTAGTTTTGTAAATGTGTCAAACGTCACACGCGTTTTATACTTGTGTTATCATAAAAGTCTCATATTTTTGGTATAACTGAATTTTGCTTATGTTTAATTGCCATATTGTAATATGTTTTTTATAATTAATATTAATAAAAACAGTGAAAAAATATGTGTTTGTATAATGTCTATTAATAAATAGTCCTTGTGCAAAATATTATCACACTAAATGAAAGCGGCGCGTTATTTCTTTTGGTGTAATTTTCTATATTTCGATAAGCTTTGTTTGCATGGGGTGGAGAAATATTCTGAAAGCAGAACTTTAGCAGGGCTTCAAAAAAAGTGGAAGTAACCGTCAATGTTCTATATAAGTTGTTAGTGTTTAATGAAGCATTTATAAAATCGGCCTTTCAAAAAAATAGTTGTCACAGCTCGTAACTGTTTACATTTAAACATAAGCTCTGTATGAAATACTAGTGGTAAAGTTGGCAGCTAATTATAAAAAAAAATGTTCGAGTTCTTAACGTCGTATTGACAGTTCGATGTTTAAGTTTGTGGACATTGAGATTATTTGATTTTATTTCTTTCTGTGCCATGCACACCAGTGTAAGAATAAGAGTATTATTAATATATTTACAATGCGAACAAGTTCCAGTTACACTTGATCGGCGCAAAAATTAAGTGAGTGGGTCAACTGAAATATTAATTTTACATGTGGCGAAAGGATACAACATGGCCAGATAAGTAGAAACTGAGCAGCGCTTTCAAAAGTGTTCAGTTATCCGCGAATAGCTAATACGTTCAAAATATTTCGTTAGTATATCAACAAAACGCCTAATCCCTGTCGCTTCTCTAACAGTCGAGATGGATTGTGGATATTCAAATGTTGGTACCTACACAACGGTATATTTTTTTCTAGGTGTTATGGGTTGTTGGCAGTCCCATTGGAGAAGTGGCTTAGCTGGCAGTGGTGTCGGTTGTGAAGTATCCTGTGGTGAAGAGACGAGGGTCGGCTGTTGGTCCGGATGTTGAGACAAAAAGTTACGTTCAAGTTGGAAGTAGTTTTCCAACTCATGGGTCGGGCAGATTTTGCCGTACGCTGTGAGTGAGTGAAGAGATTTGGGCGGCTCTTAACAGCGAGGTCTTGAGAGCCTATGGAGATGGTTGAGGCATCAGAAAGAAGGGGCGGAGGAATCGGGAAATCCCCGAGAAAACCCACTGACCAGCGGCATCGTCCGGCACGATTCCCACCTGCGAAAATCCGGGTGTGGTCCGGCCGGGGATTGAGCTCGATTCGCCTTGGTGGGAGGCGAGCAGGCTAACAGCTCAGCCACCGCGGCCCCTGATACGCAGCGAGGTCGAATGTTTGTATACCCGGAGTGCGTAAAACGAGTTTACGGTTTGTGGTGTAATAGGTTCGTCTTTCTGGAAATTGGGTGTGTCTAATTAGCGTGAAAGTTATGTACTGCTAGACTTAACAGCAGAAATATATTATTTCTAGATAGTGCATCAACGCCATTACAAATATAAGTTGCAATATCCTTTATTTGTACATAAGCTTCAGCGAGATCGTTGAGAGTTGTCAGTTTCGTTACAGCATACGTTAAATGAAAGCGAATGGTGTCATGACTAATATATTTTCGTTTAACATTACTCGTAGTAAACTTAAACTAAGCAAATGCGAATTGCTGAGGGTAGTTTTTTAAATATTTATTAAGGAAATTGCATGTGATTAGTGCACGATATATGTACGTTAACAGCGTATGCAAAATTTTAAATGCCACAAAAATTAATGTTTTTTTAATAACAGCTTCCATGCGTTTATGGAATGTGCACAAAGTTATTTAGTGACTTTACTTTTACATACTAACAAAAGTTGATTTGTACTGAGTATTTTCTGATTTTAATAATGCACTCCTTAATAATTTTTTTTTGTTTTGGCCTTAGATAAAAGTAATTTATGGAAAACTTTGGTATGGTGTGTGCACATACAGAGTGGTCCACCTAATGAGAACGCCCCCAAAATTTCCGGAACGGTCGCAGATCACGAAATACTGTTTTCGCTAAATGATATTACGTACGGGGGCAAGTAATTTGCCGCAAAGTGACTATTCGTAAAACGTGTATGGTTAGAAATAATTAAACACATATGATTGTTAACCAGAAAAAATTAATTTATTTCAATGACATCTGAAAGTACACGAAAAGAGGAATTCAGTGATATTGCATATGCAATGGATAGTAACACAGAAACGCCAAGAAATAATGTGCAAATATGATAACGTTAGGTGGATCGGTAGCATGTGACAGTGGACATGTACTCACAGCTGTAAGCAAGCAACAAGCGCCGTAACTCATCCTGGCGGGACCGCTTCCTTATAGCAGCGTAGCGCTTACCTTAATGGGGCAAGGAGCACGGAATGCTCTATTGGACAATGGAGAGCACCACATTGGAAGGAAGACAGGCAGTGTGAGTGTAAGTTTGATATCATTACATTACATTTTGTTCAGGTACGAACGTAATTCAGGAGATTTGTTTCCTTGTCATTAATAGTACTGAGTGACGAGTGCGTTCAGATGCACAAAAATAGAACAAACCAACCTAAGGGAAATGCAATCGCACCCGCATGTAAAGTGCAAAAGAGCACAGTTACGGTTGAAACGCTTCACATTACGTCTTTTGACAGCATGTGCTCTATGTGTTTACCATCGACAGCAATACACATCTGTGAACGCACATGAAGCGAGCGACGAGCGGCCTGAAGTGTTTCTGGCGTAATGCCTCTGCAAGCTGCCACAATGCATTCCTGCATGTCTTCTGGCGTCGTAGGAACCGTGTTGTACACCCTATCTTTCAATGCTCCCCCACAATAAAAAAATCGACAGGTGTGAGGTCGGGGGAGCGAGCTGGCTATCTTTCAACACCACCACGCCCTAACCACCGGGTTAGGAACGTTCCATTTAACACTTTCCTCGCCATCAAAGCCAAATGCCCAGGACAACCCTCATGCTGAAACCACATATTACGATGATGTCGAGCTGTATGTTTTCTAGAAGTGCCGTTAGGAACTCGCTGAGGCAATGGGCGTACGTACAGCCGGTCATTGTCCTTTGCATGAAGTATGGCCCTATGATGTAGTATCCAACGATTTGACACCGCACATTCACTTTCCTCTGTCGCTGGTGCTACGCGTACTAGACCCAACGCGGATTCTCCATCGTCCAGTAGCGCATATTTCGTAAATTTACGCGGCCATGGTTTGTGAAGGTCGCTTCACCGGTAAATAGTATGTTCTTCTGAAAATAGCTATCATCTCTTACAGACATCATAACAAGCCTACAAAACTGAACAAGCCGCTGGAAACCACCTTCATGTAATGCCTGATGAAGAGCCACGTGATATGGATGGAATTTGCGTTGGCACAGTATCCGTAAATCCGTAACACACTTATTTTACTTATTTCTAAGAACGTGGAAAGTTCTCGCGTACCAATGTGGGGCTTTGCATCGACACGTGCCAACACATCGTGTTGATGCGTCTCGTCCGTACTAGTCTTTCGTCGCACTCGTGTTGTGGAATTCCTCTCTCTCCTCATGACAAGAGACGTGTGCAAATTCTTCGTATCGTTTGCCGTGAGATGGGCGTCCGATTAGGATACCTTTCACCATACATTTAAATGGGCTTGCCTGGCATTTATTCTACTCTCATCGTAAATAAGTAGACGTCCAGTTTTTCCTCATTCGTGAACTTCATCGCATACATACAGCCACACACTGCAATACTACTTACCTTAACAGATTACAGAGACTGGTGCTGCACTACTATTAGGAAGCGGTCCCACCAGGATGAGTGACGGCGCATGTTGCTTGCTTACAGCTGTGAGTACGGTTCCACTGTCCCATGCTACCGGTTCACCTAACTTAATCATATTTGCACAGTATTTCTTGGCGTTTCTGTGTTACTTTCCGTTACATAAATCACTGAATTCCTCTTTTCGCAAACTTTCAGATGTCATTGAAAGAAATGTACGTTTCTGGGGAAAAATCGTATATGATATAATTATTTCTGTCCAAACACGTGTTACGAATAGTCCCTTTGCGGCAAATTACTTTCCCCCGTACATAATTTTATTTAGCGAAAACAGCATTTCGTCATCTATGACCGTTCTGGAAATTTTGGGGGTGTCCAAGTTAGGCGGACCAATCTGTGTAGTGGTGAGTTCGCGCGGTAATGAAATACTTGCTGTGTTCTGGACTAAATACTTAATGGCTCACACAGTGGTGTGTGGTGAACTGTTGCAGGGTAAGCTGGTCTTAGCTCTGTGCTGTAACCTGTTGCTTGCTAGTTTACACTTCCACAAGTAAAACTTAGCTTAGCAACTGATGCCACAATATGCTAATAATGTGCCCATTGCTGCTCGCTTGTAAGTAGTCGGAGTGCATCCAGTTTCCCTACACTGCACGATGGTTACTGGCTCCTCCTGCGTACATATAAGTATGATACACAGCCATCACAGCCATGCTCTTATTTTTTAACGAGGTGCTCTTAGCCATGAGGGCCATTCCGCACCCCGGCCGCCCAGTCGGCGGGGAAGAGGGATCACGCCTTCTCAACGCAGGCATTACCAGCGCTCACCCAAGTTGACCAAATCCGAAGCCCCGATCTGATTCATAATATTGCACCGAGCATGTCCTACCACAAGGCCTAAGATCCTAGTACTCAGTTTACTAAGCGTGTGGTCTGGCCATAGCACTACCCACACCTCTAACGTCATATCAGGACGCTACCGGAGCAGGTGCCTGCTCACCGCCGGGCTCTTCAACAAGAGGGGGAATCTCTCCGAGCCTCCTGCAGCATGCGGATTCATCCACTGCCAGCACGAATCCAACCTCTAGCGATCCGTAATCCAAAGAAAACCTCTGGATGTGCCACCGGATCATCCCGTGTTACCCCTTATTTTCCATGGCACGAGTGGGTTTTCCCATGCCCCACCGCCAGGGCTGCCACCCACGGGCAGGGAGACTCGGAGTCTCTCTGAAAATTTGTGGGTACACCGAGAATGTACAGAAAATAGCAAGCACCAACTTCCTTTTCAACAGTTCATTACATGCCACATTATTTTCCTGTCTGCGAACGTCGCCATATAGGGAACGGCGCTGTATATCGCTGTGACGAAGTTCTTCAATGGGAGAGGGGTTTTCCGGTCAAATGCTGGCCTGCGCTATGTGCTAGAGATGGGCGAATCTGAACACTCAGTTGTTCCGAAACATAGGAGCGCGAACGGCTGAGTGTTTCGGCACAGTGTGCCAGCACACGGGATATGGAATTCGGCGACTGCTCTGAATACCACACGACTGTCACGACTTGATTACGCTATGTCGCATGTTCCGCGACATGTTTGTTAGAAACCAAGCCGTAAAGGATAGATTCGTGTCTGCGCACATTAAAAACATTCGGTTGAGACATTAAGATGTTAAAATATTTCCTTACTCTTAAATTTCTAGTGTTAAATCACGGAGTAATTACGACATATTTACGATTATCGGCACATAGCGTGAAGAAGCATAGTAAACAAATATTAAAATATTTACGAAATGTTCACCACTTTGAAATATACTTGCCATTGTTATGGTAGTAAAACGTATTTAATTCCAAATTACAGCAAAATATAAGGTCCACTTCTTAACTCTGAAGAACATTAATTGCACTTTCTTCTCAGGACTCTGATACATTTTTTTCATGTTGTATGTAAAAAAAATTAGCAAATTTCAATTATAATAAAATAACATATAATACACCACAGGACGAAACAACACAGAGCATGGTACGGTGTTGTGTACCGGCGGCTGTTGTCCGTAAAATGGAACCGTACTTAACACAGAGCATGGTACGGTGTTGTGTACCGGCGGCTGTTGTCCGTAAAATGGAACCGTACTTAACACAGAGCATGGTACACCGCGACTGCACAGTGTCGCACAGTGTACAGCGCTCGCCGCAGCTGGGCCTTGCTTCGTCTATCAGCATACCGAAAAGAAAGAAACGCTGTTTTCTAAAACAAAGTCACTTCACAATGTCGCGCAGTTTTAGTAGCACTCCTGACGGGACAGCAAGTG
This sequence comes from Clitarchus hookeri, assembly GCA_002778355.1. Taxonomy (NCBI): domain Eukaryota; kingdom Metazoa; phylum Arthropoda; class Insecta; order Phasmatodea; family Phasmatidae; genus Clitarchus; species Clitarchus hookeri. The sequence goes on from NQII01000226.1 coordinate 61,864, forward strand.
CCGCGACGCTATCTGGCTCGGCTCCGTGCTCGCCAAAGCTGGGCCGTGTGTCGTCTATCAGTGTGCCGAAACCAAAAGACACGCCGTGTTCTGGAACAGTGGCGCACATCTGTGTACCGATAATAGTGTGTCGAAACAGGAACACCCTGGCCAACTCCACTACCTGCACAGCTAGGAAGAACTTGGGATGGTGGAGATCACGTCCTATTTTCGCATCGGGAAACGTGGCAGACGTTGCCAGTAGCCAACGAGATTTCTGAGGGTGGTCCAATTTCTCTTCCCTTGCACGTCATCGCTACTACATTTCCACGTTGTTTCACTTCTCATGGCCGTGAAAGACTTACCTGAAATTACACTTTTCATATCTCTGAAATCATCATTCGGCGCTACTCCCACTTCAAAGTATACCTTTCCACTAGCATTATTATGGACTGTTCGCGGCTAGTCTATTCGTGGTTTCTTCGCACTTTTGAATCAAACAGTTGGAAAATCACACAATGTATGGCATGTTTGGTTGCTTCCTAAATACGTCACGTATTACAAGCATGTTATACATGAGTTAACATGAACGTATATTATTTTTAGTTATATTGGACCTTTACTTATATTCTATTCATAAATTACGAAATTTAACTTATACTAATTATGAATAAATATAGTGAGAAAATATGTATGTTAGTAATGCGTAGTAATAAATAGTTCTTACGCAAAATAATATTACATTGAGTGCGCACGAATCCAGTGCTTTGTCCCTTTAGTGTAATTTTCTATAATTGGTTAAGTTTTGTTTGTGTGAGTCGGAGGAATATCCTGGAAGTAAAACTTCAGGAGGGCTTCAGAAAAGTTGGAAGTAACCATAAACAGCCTATAATTTTGCACTTTTGTAATCCCTGCTTAAAATCTACTTTTGTAATTCTTCACATTTNAGTAACCATAAACAGCCTATAATTTTGCACTTTTGTAATCCCTGCTTAAAATCTACTTTTGTAATTCTTCACATTTCATATCATTCCGCCATATGTACAATGAACATTGCCATGGACTGTTTCACTTTATTCACTTGCCATGCACGTGAAAGTGTGGAGTTTTCAGGAAAGTAATTATGTTGATAATACGAATATTTATGCTCAGGCGTGTAAAAAAAACACTGACCTCAGTAGCCATCTATTTTATCATCACTCTCGCAACATAATGTCCACTATTAGAACAGTTTTCATTAAAATGCTGCTAATGTGGCTGGGAGCCTGCATGCCAGTGTATAATGTAGCATTTATAAAGTTACGGGGAGTGATTTATTTTTCAAAGGTTGATTTCAAAAGGTGTTACTTTACCGTACAGTATTCCCATGTAATCATGAGTAAGGGCTCCGAGTGTGGGTCGCGTACCCCGCGGCCCACGAACAGTCACCCCACAGCCGCAGCAGGTGAAACTATAGTGAAGTTGGCAGGGCGTCATAAGCCCGGTCATATGCGACCGGGATTACAGCCGTCAGCACAGGCTGGTCAACTAGTGCGAGGTGTTTCCGGTACCCAGGGCTACCTGCACGACCAAGTCGTCTCCGAGGTAACCAACACCTTGGCTCCGCAGTGACTATAAATTGTCCCACAATTGTAGTATACTTAACTCCCGTCTTTAGAGCCAGCCGGAAAAGGCTCTCTTTCTAATGGACAGCGGGATTATATAGGTAATTATTAGAGTAGGTGCATACGAATTTGCCTGGTGTTGATGGGGGGGGGGGACCGCGTTCCGAGAATCTGTTGAGAGAAAAAACACGGTGGCACGTGGCACTCTTGTAGTGACGTAGGGTCCGCGGTGGCTGAGTGGTGCTCTGCCCTCGTAGCTCAGGGGCAGAGTGACAGACTTAAAGTCGGAGGGTCGGGAGTTCGCGCCCCGGTTCCTCCGCAGCAGATTTTCACTTCGCATGTCGCGCACATGAGAACTGTGAATTTGTCATTAAGTCGGTCTAAGGTGAGCTCGTCAAACGTCACAAACGCACACTGTCACAACGTCACACGCGCTATGTCCAGCGGCAAATGTATCTGTCAATGTGTCTATAAAGTCAACTTAAAAAATTAGCGGTTCTACTGCTCGCCTCCCACCAAGGCGAACCGGGTTCAATCCCCGGCCGGTTCACTCCGGGAGTTTCGCAAGTAGGAATCGCACGGACGATGCGGCTGGCCGGTGTGTTTTCTCGGGGATCTCCCGTTTCACCCGCCCTTTCATTCCGGTGATCCTCCACACACCTCACTTCACCAGCATGGGCTCTCAAGATCCCGATGTTAAGAACCGCCCAAATATCTTCACTCACTCACATTCAAGTGACTTTTTTTCAGTGAATAGGGTCTCGTTATTAGTTTTGTTGCTGTGTTTTGTTACTTTTTGATAGCTATCAGTTGTCTACTATCGTCTTCTTCTTAAAAAAAATTAAATAAAATATCTACTTACTTAAAGGTAGCCCTAACGATAGTAAAAGTTAAATAATTCGGCGACAATTTACATTGCAGCGCCTGCATTTTTAATACCGTATAACTGCATAATTCGTTTCTTGTAAAGAGTATTTGTAGGCAAATCAGAATTTTGGCGTATTTCTTTGTGAAGATTGCTTACGATAACCAGGTGAAAATTTTATCGTGTATTACACTGAAAACAATACATTGTGGCGGTTACAAATTATTTTGTTGGTATTCACCCTGACAAATTTTTTTGTGGTGCACACAAAATTTCTTGTAGCCACCACAAAAAGGAATTTTAGTGGGCCAAAATTTAAGTGGTGACAACTAAACATTTTTGAGTAAATCACAATAACAACTTGGCAGGGTGAATACCAACAAAATACTTTGTGGTCGCCAGATAGTACTTGTTTTTTTTTTTCAGTGTATAAACCTACTCTGCGTGGTATTTTTGGACATGGGGTGTACCCAGGCAACTTATACTTGTCCTTTGATAGAAGTTGTGTGATGCGTGTTAAAAATCGTTAGCATGTTTCAAAATGCATGCTGAAGCATATGCGAGAAAGGGTCTCCGATGTTAACGTCGCATGAGAGTACTGCACCAGGCGATCGTTCCCTAGCTCGTTGCGATCCTCATGAACATGAACAAAGAGTTGCATGACGGTGTAGTTCACCTCCAGCTGACGTTGCCTATTGATGTGATCAACTGTAGTGGTGTGAGTGTTATTGCCTGTCCCATTGCACCGTTCACAGCTACCTCACGTCGAATGTAATGCGCTCGCAAGCCGCTAGTTCAGTGTTGCTCTCCAAAAGATACAGTACGCATGGAGATTTATAGCAATCGTGAACTGGTGGACATTTTGAGCACTTCTAGCAGAGTGACAATTCACTGATAGTACACGATCATCACTACAGCTACTCGAACCGAAATGTGTCAGGAAGACTATTACGAATACATCCAGTACAACATTGGAAGGTTTGTAACTCGGAGTGAGAGAAGAGATTTGGGCGGCTCTTAACATCGAGGTCTTGAGAGCCGATAAGGGTGAAGCGAGGTGAGTATAGTGCAGTGCCGGAATGCAAGGGTGGGGGAAACGGGATATCCCCGAGAAAACCTGCAGACCAGTGGCTTCGTCGGGCACGATTCCTACACGTGAAAATCCGGACGTGACCCCGCCGGGAATCGAACCCGGTTCGCCTTGGCGGGAGTCGAGTGGTCTCACAACTACACCACCGCGGCTACCTGTAATTCAGAAAATGTCTACTTTAGGACACATTCAATGGGACATTGTGTGTTGTTTTCAGGGATATTACCCGCACCCCGATTACTTCCCAGGCACTTAGGAACATCCTGTGTAAAACTATTTTGCAGTTCCCATATGATTTGTTACTTGTTTTCTGTTATGAAATCCTTGTTAATCTTTGTAAATTTACATGCTTGTATTCACTTCAAATGTTTTCCTTTCCAAACTGTCATTGTCGCAGAGCTTTTGCTCGGCAAATCTTTGGCGAAGTTTGGCTCATAATTTTACTCACAGGTTGTTTCGTTTCCTTTTCACAATTTCAGCTGCTTTCTCGATATGTATTTATGCCCCAACATCCATTTCCGACAAGAGAGCCACCAAGGCCGGAATGCTGGTGTTTAATTTATCATTATTTTACTAATAAATTCGTACACTTTACTACTGATGAACAAGTTTTTCAATCACGAGCCAGGTCGGAGCACGAAGCAAGTAAAACGTACGAATTTATGACAGCACTCCTTTCGTTTCTCGGGCATTCATATATTCAACCCGAAATAGAATAAAAGTAAATCTGAAGAGGTTCTCTTTCAACAGTCGGAAAATATGTATCAAGTTTGGTTAGAATCTGTGAAGCGTTTCGAAAGCGTTTATGTAATGCCAAAGACGTATTTGTGGGTGCATATGCTTATTCACACGTAGGCCTACATGCACCATACATGAATGCTCATGATGCACGAACACAGAAGTACAGACAGAGGTGTATCTTGACGTATACGCATTAATTAAGCTTATACATATCTATCCGAACCCACCAACACACGCGCATTAACATTCGCGGGAAAATACAATGACACGACATTTTTTCATAGCTATTTATTTCTACACAAAAATAATGTAATCCTAGGATTTCAGGAAAAATAAAATGACATATGTTTGTATAGAGGGCTTTGTGTTATTAGGCAGAAAAGTTTGTTATCGTTTGGTAGTAATCCGTATTTTTAGTTCCATACTTTTTGCTTCAATCACAGGACTGTTAACCACAGTAGCGAAGGCATTACATTACCTTTGGAAGGTTCCGAATCCCACTGAGGCTTATTTTTAGGATAATTTTTACATTCTAACCGCCATTATCCCATATTTTATCTTTGGATAGCCGGAAGGGGAAGGTATGAAAGTAAAAGTTAGGTCGCTGATAAACAACTGTTAAAACTTCAGATGCAGATCAGGGAATCAATAATAATGGCGCCTCGCTTAAACAGTGGAGTAGGACAGGGTTTATGTCGACTTTATTTGAGCTCATATTACTTTTTCCATGTGGCAAACGTTGTTAACTGATGTCTTTGAAGTTTCTTCAAGCATAATGAAGCTGCACCGCGTCGTTCATTTACTGTGGTCGTCGATTCAACCATCGCAGATTAACGCCCACTTTTATTTATTTTCATAACTTTTCGGAAACAGGTACACGTGTTTAAAATAAAACAAGGGGATATAGACGACGTCAAATTAAATAGTACAGAAACAAAGATATATTAAATAAATAATAATTAACACAATTAGTAGGTTACAAATTCCGTACACTTAAAAAATAACTAAAATCGACATTTAAATATAGCAAAACTCTAAACGAATTTTATAATTTTATAATTTACCCCATAGTCCCATATATAATACATACACCTACGTACAGATAAAAGTGAATGGCGAAAATGAAAATAAGTTGATCTATAAAAATGAACCATGTACCGTTCCATCCATGAGAAAAAAAATTGCATCTTGTAACTGAATTGATAAAGAACGTTTAAAAAACAATATTTACGGGCAAATGTGGGAATTAAGTGCAATTTTAATGCAGTAAAGTCACAGAGACACTGTTCAATATTCTGCAAAGTTAATTCATTTCGGTTCACACGCTGAAACGCTACGTGCCGTTAGTTTGCTCCATTTTAATTAACATCTTCATCGCGATATCTGAGGTAGTCTGGGAAATGCTGCTTTTAACAGGACTTCCTAGTAAAACAGTTTATCCAATCAATATTTCCGCATAAATGACTGCTCCAGGAAGATGAGTTTTTCATAGGAAAAGTTTATCACGGGTTTAGGGCTGCCAGTTTATTTTTGTTGTATTAGATCCATTTTAAAATAAAATAATGAGTGAATATGGTTAAAAACCGCACGCTTACAGTTTCCATGCGCAGTTCCCTTAAGACGGAAGAGAAAAATATAATTTGTCATTATCAGTTCAGTCTGTTGGCTTCCATCGTAAATAATAATTTTTTCACAGGTGCATATTTAATTTGAGAGAAATTTAGTTGTAGCGAGTGCATGCTAGAGCTTTTGAAGGTCCCCGCACGCTGCTTCTTAAGCGGCCTGGCGTGATTGTGCGAGGTTTAAAAGCTTTACAAAGAAGACTCCGTAAAAGAAAAACTAAAACCCACCATTAAAACCTTCGAGACATTAAGGCTTCCACCTATATTGCACTTGAAATGCGTTGCAGTGTTTAAAATACTCGTTTTTATACGAAACTGTTCAATGTATGTCCAGTGTGGTGATCTGCGAGCAGAACACACACTTCAGACGAGGGCTGTTGAGTGCTTTCAAGACGTCACACACATTAGAAACACCATTTCAGCGCACTCAAAAATTGGCTAAAAACTACTTTTTCAGAGTGCTGTACCTCAAAATATACGCTCACGTCACAAGCAAAACTACTCAAGTGCCCTGCATTGAATCTTCCTGCGGGACTTCCCACCAATAAAATAATAGGGTCACCGCCTGAAAGTCCTGTATGATACGCGCAGTGCGACGAGAACAACGCGCGCCAGTTGAGAGCTTTGCGCTTAGCGGCGATGGCGCACCTGATGAGCCTGGCAGTGCTGCCCTTATCGCTTCCTCACTTCTCGGCCTCGAACGCGGAATAAAGCGGCGCTAGGCAGGCGGGAGCATTAAGAAATTTCTGCGACCCCGCCACACGTGCTGAAACGCCTGTTCGGTAATACGCCTGCCAAAACCCAGATGGAACGGTTTCAACTTGCGTGACTGACGTTTAAAACCTACATAACTGTAGCATGGTCAACGAAAAGAGCAGCTCGTGACAGTTGCGAAGTCGATCGACGCCGTGGTCATTCACGTCACCTTCCAGCTCAGGTTCCAATTTCGAAAACCCGACTACGGCAGTTCGTTTCCGAGCTAGGTACTTGCACAGAGAGTTTATCAAGCGAGCAATGCAACGTGGCATATGTGAAACGTTTTTTTTTTGCGGAATAAGCCGTGTCGTTTACAATCTGAGCCCGACATCTCGCTCTTCACTCCATCATACCAAGTGTCTTGCGATGTCTAGAAGATTGACTCTGGTGGTAAAGGAATTGCGTGCCTCCGTAGTCGGTGTTTGCACAGCGAATACTTGCTTCATCGAATCGGCGTAAGACACACGTGGTAAACGCATGTAGTAACACACCGTAAAAAAAATTTTCAATTGGAAATTTATTGTGCTTTTTGTGTTTTGCGATTACATTTTTTCGGCCTTTTCCAGCAGGTCATCCTGCAGTTTAAAATTATCTGATTTCAAATAGCATGTATTTGTTGTGAATTGGAGATTTGTTTGTTAACTATTTGCGTCATCAGAACATGAAGCTTTTTTAAAAAATTAATAGTCACAAACGAAGTCAAATACTGAATTTAACATGGTGCTCCACTAATTAGCGTACGTGCAAGCCAGCTCGTTTGTTTCCCGTAACTTCAGTAAGTCGGCGTCGAGAAATGAATGAATGAATACCATCAATACGTGTTCCCTCGAATGTGCCTTCGATAAGTATGTTTTATGCATTCGGGGCTGTGGCTCTGCTGATAAAAAAAGTGCAAGATTAAATACCGCTTCACCTCACAAATAATGAACTTTCAAACCACTTGGAAGGACACTAATTACTATATTCCTAAGATGATGTTCCCGTTGCCCGGTAGTTTAGTGTTAGACTGATAATCAGAGTATGTGCATTACAGTATTCTTGTTGCGAATTTTATGACTCCATGTAAATCACACAGGAACAAAGTTTATATAGAGAGCCATACGTCACTGTTTCACGAACAATTCTTTTTGCGACACGCCAGCTGCGCATTCCAGGCAATACGGATTATGGTTTGGCAGTCGGTGTTCCTTGAAGGTTCGGCGTTATCATTGTCGCAGACAGAAATGAAAGAAATCGAAGGAGGGTTGGGGGAGGGGGGGACGGGGAAAAAAAAAAGTCCTGGCAGATTCTGCGCAAACCTTCCTCTCTTGTTTATAAACTGCATGGTAATGAAGAGGTACCGAGGAGCGATAAAGAGCGTGAGAGAGGAGCAGAGGGAAAATGAGAGCACAAAGAGCAGAGAAATGCATCAGAAAGAAAGGACAGGAAACCATGGAGCAGCATTGTGGCTCTGTGTGTTCCAGTGATGAGTGGTTCTTAGGAGGGAGGTTTGCCACGGCTTGGGGAAGGTAGGGAGGGCGGCCGCGCGGCGCGCTTCTGCGCACGCGCAGGTTTCGAGAGAGGGGAAGCAAGAGAGGACGCTCGCCGGCTGGCGCGCGGGTTTTCGCGACCGCCGCGTCAGTCGCCCCTGCGAAGCGTCGCCGTGGTATGGTAGTGTGTGCACGGCCGCTCTTCGGAGCGCTCTCGCTCCGGTAGGACTCGTCCGCGAGAACCCCAGTCGTCTCCGACGAGGCAAAGAAAGTAGGCATCGCTTCTTCCTGGAGACGTCAACACGCATCAACGTCGTAACCAGGCAAACCTTTTCGGTGAGTCCACTATCGAATTATTGACACTCTTTGACTATTTCCATGCTCAGCATACCACACACTGCTTGTTCTTTTTTTTTTTTTTTTTTTGTAAAGGCAATTTAGGAAAAAGAATACGCCCAGAACTTACATTAAAAGCAGCCTTTTACTAGCAGATATTAATTTTAGCACCGCGAATGGCAATACGCACACCGTGATACTAGAAGAACAGGTCATCAGTTAAGTTACTTGAAACTTCTTATTTCGAAGGAACATACGGGAAGGATGATTTTTTAAGCACATATGTTCGAAAGTATGGATGGTCTATCACGAACAGATTTTTGAATGCTTTTTCTGTTATGTTAGTTTCTACTATAAATTCTAAACAATAAAACGTAAAGGATAAGTTTAAATTGCGTTTCCCGTACGCAATAAATGTTTTGATATTAGTTTTATAACGTTATGGGTTACAAATTAGTACTTTTTCAACAGTCATCAGACGGGCAAGTAACGAGTCGACATATTAGTGTGGTGACGTAAATGAAAATTGCGCGATTCTTGTGTTATTAAAACCACAAACTTTACAAACAATATTGGTGGTAATCAATGGGCTCCCATCAGCAAACTGTTTATTCAGTGTCAAAGTAAAATTTAAATTTTTTTAACACTAGTCATTCCTGCGTTTCTTGAGGGGTTACTGGGCAAGCGCATGGTAAGGAATTGAAAGGGGGAGGGAGGAAAATTCTTTTCGAAGCAGTGAATTTGACAAACCTACGCAATCTTAAAAATTTAGCTATGTGAAGTAAAACCTTACGAAAAATTGGTGTGCGTAGCTACTTGAGTTTTGTAAAAATTTAAATTTTCACGGACTTCTTATTTGTATGTTTTTTATTCTTTTTCATTGGTATAAATGAGAGTCCGGTGATATAAGTGCTTGGTTCTCTAAAGTCTGAGGTTCGATCCCAGATACCTACGGACAGGGATCTTTCTAGCTAGACTGTTAATTGCGTTTGTACTGAGAATAGATATTCTAGTGAGTGGTTGTGCTTGTAGGAGCCCTAGCGCACTGCTTTGCTTGGGTTGCTAGTGATGGTGTCAATAATGCTTTGCATGTGTAAAGTGCGGTGGTGGCGGACTTGGAGTTTACTCAGAGTGTTCCCATTTTCTATATCTTATTTATTCCGCTAATGCTTCTTCCCCACCAGATCTTGCTATTCGTGTTGACATTGATTTCAAACACTAAACGAAATTCCAACGTTGTTGTTTTGGTTGTTCATTTAGTTGTGAAATCCGTATTGTTTTTAGTGTTGCCGTCGTATGTTCCGAATGTAGTTGGAAAAATATTTTCAATTATTATATTTTAATTGTCGATAGCTTTAAAATTGCACTGAAATTACGGTAGAGTGTAATCAATTATGAAATAATTTATGTTCTCCAAAACGATTTTAACATTCCTTTAGTGAAAACAAGAAAACATGTTCAGTGCTCATTAATGGAACGCAGAGGACACTTCTTTGTTAATTTTCACCCTTAAACGTTGCAAAGTAAACCTTTGCAAGCCTTTTACATTTTCCCGATAGTGATCACGTGGTGGTAATTGTGTACCACTGGAATCAAATGACAAATTTTCATGGATCTTACACTACCAGCTACCAGTTGATAGTTGTTTGTATTGCCATATATATTGGAGTAAGCATTCAGAACCTAACGATCACCTGTATTACCATAAGTACTGTTAACTGATAAGAGAATTGAAGTATATATATAATGTAAGTTTAGAAGTTAAAAAAATAATTATCTTCGTGCGTTAGTGATATCGTCGTACGCTAACGCTTTACGCATCTGTAAAAATTCCTTTGTTAATGTTGGCAATACAAATAACGAAAATAATAAGTCCTGCATTTTCTTTATTACATTTCTAGCTACTGTTTACATTTATAATTATGGGGGTTGTTTACAAAACTACACACATTAACCTAAATAATATCTAACTATTGGGTTGTTTAGAGGCATTTTTACTCAATTTATGTGGTGATTTCAATGCATATTTTACAGGAAATTTAAAAATCCTTCCAAAATCCAGTTTTATTATTTTTAAAAGTAGTTGCAGCACCGATTCTAGGCAGTTAAAAAAAAAAAAACCTACCAACGCATATAAAACAAACTTCTCAACGTCTAGCACAAATTTCATCCACGTCACCACCAGCCATGTTTAGACGTCTGTATATTTGCCCGCCCTTCTGTCAGGACTTAAGCTGGCGAAAGGCTTGATGAGTGGACGGGCAGAATTATTAAAGGCCAGTGATTGGCTCTTGGCCACGTGACTGACGGAAGGGTGGCAGACGCGATGGTATTATTGTAAGTCCACCTCATCGAGCGAAAGCCGGGCTCCACAATAGTGGGGTTAGGGATGTCTGTGATCTAGGGGAATTCGTCCAAAATATCAGAGAGGAGTACAGAGCCACTGGGACGTCCAAAATACTGTCTCCGACAATAAAACCTTCTCAAAAATTTCGATACATATCGGCATAAGGAGATCAAACATTTGGTATGTGAGAGGTTGAATAATCACAACATAATATACAAAAATAAACGTGTTTCTGATAGAAACGTTGACTGTGATAAGAATGCCGTTTACTATAGGCTGTACACGAAAAAGTGAGCACATTTATATTCAACCTTTGAAAAATGTCACTGCCCCCTACCTTCGTAGGTACAATTTAACAGGAACTCTGACTCCCATGCTACCAGTAAGTTGGTGACAATGGAGAGAAAATGTAAGCTCAGAAAAACAACAGTATATCTAATAAGTAAATCGGAGAGAAGTGACATATCTTTCAAAGGATANTTCAGTGTCAAAGTAAAATTTAAATTTTTTTAACACTAGTCATTCCTGCGTTTCTTGAGGGGTTACTGGGCAAGCGCATGGTAAGGAATTGAAAGGGGGAGGGAGGAAAATTATTTTCGAAGCAGTGGATTTGACAAACCTACGCAATCTTAAAAAAATTTAAATTTTCACGGACTTCTTATTTGTATGTTTTTTATTCTTTTTCATTGGTATAAATGAGAGTCCGGTGATATAAGTGCTTGGCTCTCTAAAGTCTGAGGTTCGATCCCAGGTACCTACGGACAGGGATCTTTCTAGCTAGACTGTTAATTGCGTTTGTACTGAGAATAGATATTCTAGTGAGTGGTTGTGCTTGTAGGAGCCCCAGCGCACTGCTTTGCTTGGGTTGCTAGTGATGGTGTCAATAATGCTTTGCATGTGTAAAGTGCGGTGGTGGCGGACTTGGAGTTTACTCAGAGTGTTCCCATTTTCTATATCTTATTTATTCCGCTAATGCTTCTTCCCCACCAGATCTTGCTATTCGTGTTGACATTGATTTCAAACACTAAACGAAATTCCAACGTTGTTGTTTTGGTTGTTCATTTAGTTGTGAAATCCGTATTGTTTTTAGTGTTGCCGTCGTATGTTCCGAATGTAGTTGGAAAAATATTTTCAATTATTATATTTTAATTGTCGATAGCTTTTAAATTCCACTGAAATTACGGGAAGAGTGTAATCAATTATGAAATAATTTATGTTCTCCAAAACAATTTTAACATTCCTTTAGTGAAGACTAGTAAACATGTTCAGTGCTTATTAATGGAACACAGAGGACACTTGTTTGTTAATTTTCAACCTTAAACGTTGCAAAGTAAACCTGTGCAAGCCTTTGACATTTTTCCGATAGTGATCACGTGGTGGTAATTGTGTACCGCTGGAATCAAATGACAAATTTCCATGGATCTTACGCTGCCAGCTACCAGTTGATAGTTGTTTGTATTGCCATAGATATTGGAGTAAGCATTCAGAACCTAACGATCACCTGTATTGCCATAAGTACTGTTAACTGATAAGAGAATTGAAGTATATATATAATGTAAGTTTAGAAGTTAAAAAATAATTATCTTCGTGCGTTAGTGATATCGTCGTACGCTAACGCTTTACGCATCTGTAAAAATTCCTTTGTCAATGTTGGCAATATAAATAACGAAAATAATAAGTCCTGCATTTTCTTTATTACATTTCTAGCTACTGTTTACATTTATAAATATGGGGGTTGTTTACAAAACTACACACATTAACCTAAATAATATCTAACTATTGGGTTGTTTAGAGGCATTTTTACTCAATTTATGTGGTGATTTCAATGCATATTTTACAGGAAATTTAAAAATCATTCCAAAATCCAGTTTTATTATTTTTAAAAGTAGTTGCAGCACCGATTATAGGCAGTTAAAAAAAAACAAACCTACCAACGCATATAAAACAAACTTCTCAACGTCTAGCACAAATTTCATCCACGTCACCACCAGCCATGTTTAGAAGGCTGTATATTTTCCCGCCCTTCTGTCAGGACTTAAGCTGGCGAAAGGCTTGATGAGTGGACGGGCAGAATTATTAAAGGCCAGTGATTGGCTCTTGGCCACGTGACTGACGGAAGGGTGGCGGACGCGATGGTATTATTGTAAGTCCACCTCATCGAGCGAAAGCCGGGCTCCACAATAGTGGGGTTAGGGATGTCTGTGATCTAGGGGAATTCGTCCAAAAAATCAGAGAGGAGTACAGCGCCACTGGGACGTCCAAAATACTGTCTCCGACAATAATACCTTCTCAAAAATGTCGATACATATCGGCATAAGGAGATCAAACATTTGGTATGTGAGAGGTTGAATAATCACAACATAATATACTAAAATAAACGTGTTTCTGATAGAAACGTTGACTGTGATAAGAATGCCGTTTACTATAGGCTGTACACGAAAAAGTGAGCACATTTATATTCAACCTTTGAAAAATGTCACTGCCCCCTACCTTCGTAGGTACAATTTAACAGGAACTCTGACTCCCATGCGACCAGTAAGTTGGTGAAAATGGAGGGAAAATGTAAGCTCAGAAAAACAACAGTATATCTAATAAGTAAATCGGAGAGAAGTGACATATCTTTCAAAGGATANGAAAATGTAAGCTCAGAAAAACAACAGTATATCTAATAAGTAAATCGGAGAGAAGTGACATATCTTTCAAAGGATATTCCACTAAAAACAAATAACAAGGACAACTTCGAGGCTGGGACCCGGGCCCCTCATGTTACTAGTCTAAGGTCCTTCATCAAACGATCACTTTGCCTCATTGTATTCCGACTTCTTTTGATAGGTAGATTAATTGTGGTAGTAACCTGGGCCAAAATATAATGCCACCCCTTGAGAAGAATTGAGGTTTAGTAATTTGGAGAATCGCTGCACTTCAGAATGACACTAAACGTTTACAGGAGGACTTTAAATTTACTCAGTTGTAGTTTCGTAAATGCAGAATATAATGGTTTATAAATGTATTCGTCAGGACAAAAGTTCCGTGCTGGAAAACTTAAATATCGTTGCCTTTGATACTACGTAATATTTCTTCACTGTGAACTAAAGAAGCTCAAAGAATGGGGGTTTTCTCTGCCATAAAGGAAGNCTAAACCGTTGCTTTTGATACTACGTAATATTTCTTCACTGTGAACTAAAGAAGCTCAAAGAATGGGGGTTTTCTCTGCCATAAAGGAAGACAATGTTGCCATAAACCAAAAATTATAACGAAAACATTTATAAAGAGCAAACTTATGTCTCTGTAACCTTCTCTCTGAACTAAAGCAACATTGTGTTACCGTAAAAAAACAGCCTCAAAGAAATAGTTTTATTCGCCTTACAGATAACTTTCTATGGGTATTTTTGGAGTGCTTTGAAAACTCGCCTCTGAGAATTGCAAAGACCAGTCTGTCCTTTTGTGGCGTGGTAGCAGCATTAAGGTGTGCAGCAAGGTTCTTTAATTCTTTATAAATAATATTTTATTCACTGCTCTTCAGACGTCAGAAGTTTATTATATGCTATATTAAATGAGGGATTTTAAATAAATATTGAGCATTATTTTTACTGAAATTTATTTTACTGAAGCCCTGTTCATAGTTTGGCAGTCAAAGCAGGAGGTAAGCCGTAACAAGAAGATATTCAAATTGGCAAGGCACTGAATGGTGTACTGCAGAAAGAATCTAACTTTTACGTCGCGATTCATTAAGTTTGAAGTTCGACTAGTTCGTGCAGTAATAATATGTTTTCTTGCAACTTACTAATTAATAAATCGCGTTTCACAAGGTGCACGATTTCCACCTGAACGAAAAGCGATTATTATTTGTGGCACCTACGACTTGGAATAATAAAAAAGAAACGAAACCCTCTCAGCGGAGAAACGGCAGTAAGAAAGTGTGGAAGTATGCGAGTGCCTCAAGAAAAATTATTACATTTAAGAAATTTCCACCGTGATTCCGCACACGGAAGCGAGTTCGTGTTCGGACTCACCATTAATATGAATCTTAGTCACGACCGTTATCAGTTATCGGGTTCGCTCCCTGAACATCGAAGACACCAGTCAGAAAGAGAACTCACGCGTGGAGATTAGTAGTTTTAAGCCCTTACACAATGGAAAACTTTAGCATTTGACTTAACATTTCCTTTCCTTCGACGAAACCACTAAATACACAATACAATTGTGAAGTCAAAGTTCAGACAATTGAAACTCGATTCTGTGAGCTTCGTAAAAATGTCTATCTTTTTATGTAAATATCATATTATCCAGGAATGCATTTTACGTACCCTTTTTAAAAATAGGCTTTAAATTTATATTAAAAGTTTATTTACAAAAACATTTGCTGGTTTACTTTATTCAAAAACATTATTTCATATATTTCCTCTTCATTATATTCGTTTGCCATTTATTTAATTCAGACAAGCTTGGTTTTATACACCCAGATGAAAATCTCCTTTACAATAAAATAACACTCATTCCACACAACCTCTGTTAGATTATCGGCAAAATGGCTACTTGACTTTAAATTTCAACTTTTCGAAATCGTAAAGTCAACAGTGCTTTACTTTACCTTTGGGGGTTCCATTGCGTCAAGTCTCATAAGGAACAACGTGTCAGAAAGCATCAAATCGTAAAGTCAAATTATATTTTTTAATTGTGTTAGGGCCTTTACCGGCATACAGTTATGTTACCAGTGAATAAATTCTTTATAAAAAATATATCTGTGGAAGAATGGAGGAGTGAACAAAAATTGAAGAGAGAAAACCGGTTTCAGGTCTGTTCATTATAACGTATTTCACCTGCGGAGGTTAGTGTTACACTCATTCCTGTAACCTTGCTGGCTCGCCCCCGCACCATTTTTATTTAATGGAGGCTAATTTGTTCGCCAGGGGGTTGAGTTTCCGAGGAAAAAACTAAATATTTTTCGTACTCGTTTAGCAACATGTATGCTGGCTTTAGGCCTAAATACTGTGCAGTGAAATGAGAAGATATATATTTTTTTTTTCAAAAGTTGATTTGTGACGTGATATATCCTTTATTACAAATCACATACCAGTAAATTAAAATGTAAGAAAGACTTATCGTACACAAAGTTTTCCCGAGAAATTCAGCTGGCGACAGATATTACACTGATTTTGTCTAAAGACTTGAATTTGACATATAAACCAATTATATTCGGATAGTGTACAAAAATGATTTTTAGCGTACAATAACAGTGCGAATTTTATTTAGTTGAACTATAAATTATGGCATTGAGTTGTGCGTAGAGTTACACTACATCTTCATAACACGAAACTCTACGTATACGGACGATCTAACGGTTTCTTTAGTTTTCAATTTACTTGCCCTTGCGGAAATAGTTTCTTGCCTGAAAATCGCGTTTCGCATCGCACCAATAAATGAAAACTGACACCAGGATTTTTTTATAACTCCCATCATCGATTAAATAGGCTCGAGAGTTTCCTTTCTTCCTCCCGTTGTCCAGGATAATTTTTTTTCTGCCGGTTTCGCAAAAGCGTTTGACTTCGCCCATGAAAGGAAAAGAGAAGGGGTGCATTGCACAATCGGCGTAGGGGAAGGGGACAGATGCGCGCAAATCCGAGGGTGGGGTGCACCACCCTGGCGACAACAGAAAATAATAATAATAAAAAAAAATTTCCTGGGTGTGGGTCGGCCGCCATGAAAGTGGGTGGGGGATAAAACGGAATAGGAGGAGGAGGGGTGATATTGTGAATGCCTTTGAGATATTCAGGGGGGTTGATTCAGCGGGGGAGCGACGCGTGTGTGTGCGTGCGTGTGTCAGGGGGCGTCCCTTCCTACGTCCTGTTTTCTCCCCCTTCTGCGTAGTTCGGCGGCAAACAGGGTTGCAGCGACGAGCGACGCGCCAAAGCCGTGCCGTGGCGGCCAGCAAGCATTCCCATTGTCCTGGCTGAAATTACTAATTTACTTCTCGCGTACCCCGTTCAAACTCGCTCGGGTTAAGAGGCTTGCCTTTTCTTCCTAAGTCTTGCCCCCTAACTTTATCGCCGGAGTGGTCTTCCACGATGTTGGTGGTGTCTGAGCCCCCAAATACCAACTAGGAAATAAACGGATTTTTTTTATATTTAAAGTAGACGCGAGGAAATTTTTTTGCGTGGTGGGTCAGACGTGGGCTGTAATATTAATTTTTACTGTCGAGATAGTTACTGCATCGGAGATACTCGCGTCCTGAAACGATCGTTTAAATCTTACGCATTTGCTACGGTCTATTCGCGGTCTCTTCACACTTTTTGAATCAAACCTCTTAAAAATAAAAAAATTAAAAAAAACAGCCCATGTACGACGTATTTAGTTGTTTCATAAATATGTCATATCACAAGAGTTTTATACTTGTGTCAACATAAAAGTATTTTGTTTTTGGTTAAAATTAATTTTTAGTTCTTATGCAAAATATTATTACACTATTAAAGTGAGTGCGCATGAATGCGGTGCGTTGGCTCATTGGTGCAATTATCTAAGCTTTGTTTGTGTGAAGAGGTGGGATATCCTGGAATTAGAACCTGAGTACGGCTTCTGAAAAGTTAGAAGTGATAAGGTATGGAGCAAAGGCCCCATACGTATGCTGTGAAGAGTTATTTGAGTTCAATTAATACCTAAAAATGTATTTTATCATCATCTTCCACTTTTGTAACATATTACAGTCTGTAATTTATAAAACGTTTCGCGGGTAACTCCGCCAGATTCAGTCGTGTTTGTGGGTAATTTCAAACGGTATTTTCCAAAGTTTTGGCTGGCCACTCCAAATCAAGCTGTAAGAGGGGGGCAGGGTGTGAATGACCCGTTGGTTGTCGCTTCACCACGGCTGCTTAAACATTAATGGCAATTCTTACGAAAGATTTATGTGGATATTTTAATGGAGTGTATCCACAACCGAAAATAAGACTAAGAACGAAATAAAAAATCCCAAAACCGAGGAAACCCCAGGTAACAAGAGAGAGGCGAGAACCGTAGAACAATCTAGCAGTCGATATTAATGTGTGTCGTTCCTCAGTGCTTTTTTTGGCATGTTTAGTTATATTAGATCGGTTGATTACGCTCTGACTAGGAAATATTCTCGGCCTGATTTATGCTCATTGTTGTTGTCCATTTTATTGTCCAGTCTGTTGACGTTGTGACGTTGTAACGTTGTGACGTTCTCACGTCATATTGACTGGTTGAGGTCTTCTGTAGTTTCCAGCTTTTCGTTGTTTGTAAAATTTACCTTCGGTTTAATATTAAAACAATTAACACTAAACTAATATTTCGTACTTGAAAAAAATTGAGGTGTAATATTGATTTTCTGGATAATATGTAAAGGAACAAAAATCTGTGAATATCACAATAACTGTCTGTCGCTGCCATCGCATATGGAAATAATCACGGTTACCTCACTTACTTTGACTTAATCTCAAGGATTCTGTAGCAAATTTGGGATTTAAAAGATGGAATATTCATCCGCATGTCACGATTTTCTTTACACATTATGCAGACACTAGGCGTTCCATCTCCAGTATTTGTAATAAACTAGTGCTTCAGGTCAAACTTCGATGTCCTGTACCGCCCTGCCCTTTGAACTCACTTTAGACAATAGGTCGTATATATATTTCGACCTACTTTCTTCGCGATGAACATACAGCCGAAATGTGTCCGTCTAATTTAGATACATGCTGTATATGTCAACCTTGATTGAATCGATCTGAGTTACCACTCTTTAAGTGAAAACATAGCTTCGTCTCTCTTGTCACTTTTTAATCAAACTTTAAATATTTTATGCGAGTCAATTCTAACTAGAACTCCTCTGCGTGTGTGTATGCATGTGTGTGTGCGCGTGTGTGTGCGTATATGCGTGTGTGTAGTGGGTAACGTTGCTGATCTTCGAAGACGGTATCCGTGTTCAACTCCCGACGCTGACCCTTGGAATTTGTAATTGTTACTGTGGAGGGATGTGGCAAACCATGACAGAATTACCGCCACTTACTTCGTCAGCGTGATGTAGCCTAGGTTTCGTAACAGACATAGGACACTCCGTTTGTCACACAATTAAACTATGCTGTTACCCATGCGACTGTAATAAGTATTTAACTCAACGATGCAGACCGTGATTTTTCCGGTATAAATAACTGCAGTAAGAGATCGCGTGTAACAATTTTGTATTTGTACATATGGTATATTTGTAAAAGGGATTGTGCTTGCTTCTATTAAACATGTATTATGCAGACTATTATCCTGAACTCTAAGTATAAATATTTGAGATAATACGACTCATGATCCTATCGTGGACATCAAGGAAGAAAGAGACACGCCCTTGAATATTGGAGATTAAAATTACTTATTTGCAACATGTCAGAAATCATGCGAGATGAAACAACAACTCGTGAATAGTCTGATATAATATCTGCCATCTTTTGAAATTTGGCTCATAATAACATCGCCCATCATAGGAATCTAGGAGTGGCGTGTTATTAACCAGCAAAAGTGTGTTACCCGTGGGTGTTTATAGATTATTATGTAATAATAATCATGTGCTACATGAAAGTAACACATGACGTTGCCTCGGAGTAATCTAACACACTCAGACAAACGGTCCTCGAGGAAACGTGCAACATTTGTAAGGATGTCCTAAGCTGCCACCCAGGTATGCCAAATGTTCTCTCAAGTCGGTCGTTGCAGCCCCAATTTCCAAATGATGGTTGATATCATAACCCACCAGAAGTCACAAATGGCAGGTATAAAATCAGGCTACCGCTACATACGAATTTGTTTCTTCGTCTCACGTAATTTCTGACATTTTGCAAATAACTAATTTTAATTCCTAATTACCAAGAGCGAGAATAATACAGTTTTAAATTCTAATTTACAATTTATGTTGCTTTTTAATAAAAAGTTCCGAGATTAATGCTATGAAGTTTGATTTACAAAGTGATATATTAAGTTACATGATAAGCGTGATAACATAAATTTGTTAAAACTTGAAGTTCCTTAATATTCGTAACTGCTACTTGACCTGCATTAGCCTTATCGANATTGCTTTTTAGTAAAAAAAAATCGAGATTAATGCTATGAGGTTTGATTTATAAAGTGATATATTAAGTTAGATGATAAGAGTGATAACATAAATTTGTTAAAACTTGAAGTTCCTTAATATTCGTAACTGCTACTTGACCTGCATTAGCCTTATCGAGTTGCCAGCCTGGGCTCCTGTATCAACCACACAATGCGCGACCGCATGTGGCACACATCGTCCGGCGGTTCCTAGATGACCACCATGCCACACTGCTTTCTTGGCCTAAACATTCACCGGATCTCTCGCCCATCGAAAAAAATGTGGCCCCGTGGTCGAACGACGACTAGCCTGCCCCACAGGACACCCGCGGCCACAACTGATTAACTTTAAGCACGCATCGAAGTGGCATAGGTGAAGATGTCCCAGCAGACATCCGAAATCTTTTCCTCTCAGTGACGCGTCGTGTAGTAGTGGTTATTGCCGCCCGTTGTGAGAGCACACAGTTCACATTTTCCCATGTTCTGTATGTTGTGCTGAGCTGCAAGTGTAATAATGTCACCTGTTTATGATGGGTATTCTGTCCAATAAATCTGGTTGCGATAGCTCACGTCTTTTTTGGTGTTGCAATTTTAACGCCAAGGAGTGTATATTTGTGCAAATTGAGTGATTTTGGTTCTAAATATTGTCATTGAGGTTCAGGAATTGTTAATTGGTATAGGCCAGTATTTCCCAAAGTATGTGTCGCGACCCACTGGTGGGTCGCAGACTATAATTTTGTGGGCCCCGAAAAATATAATTTCATACATAAACATATGCATGAGTTATAAATGTTATAATTTAGAACCTACACACATGCAATGCAAATTCCAATCAGACGTTAAATACTACGCAGAGTAAGCAGTGACAAGAATTGAAGTGGACATTAAAGCTGCAATGGGAATAAATAGAAAACATATGCATACTTCGCATTGAAAAATCTGATTTCTTACAACCAAAATGAGTTTTAAACTAAATTAGTAATAAAACACATTGTGTAATGCTGTTTGATTAGGTATCTTTTTCATTAATTTTTTTTAATACTTCTACTTTATTTAACTATTTTATTAATCCTACTACCCTTCACTTCCTTACGCTATCTAAGAAATAAATACAATGTGAACATGATGGAACAGCGAAACGGTACGTTTCTCGCATAAGGCATTAAAGTGGGTCCTGAACATTGGCATTTTTTTTAATGGTTCGCGGTTCATAGAACTTTGGGAATCACTGATATAGGCTGTTCGCGGTCAACTGCGCACTTTTAAAGCTCTTCTTAGTACCTATTTGTGTGCACGATGTATATTCTTTCGCCATATTTGAAATAAACACTACCATGTGTCTGACCACTTTATTAACACGTCGTTCAAGTAAAACTGTAAATATACTATAAACGTGTATGTTTTACAAATTTGCTATTTCGTACACGTAAATAGCATTAAAAACAAGAAAAATAAGTAATTTCTGCATTCAAACATATTTACCTAAAGCTTTTAATGCAATGTTACATTAAACTTTTTTTTACTCCACCGCTACCGACTTCACCGGGCGCGTGCTAAACGTCGTGCATGTTTCAATACATGCAAGTAACGGCTGTGATATTATTTAAAGGCTTATATTTCGGATGTGCTCAGTTTACCGCGAACTGCCTATACACACGGCGTGAGAATACACAACCAGCACAGTAAGTGTAAAGGAAGCAGGGGTTCCGGAAGTGCTCAACTAACCGTGAACAGACTGTACGTAGGTCTGACCGAGCTGCCGAGACTCCCGCCCCTTCTGGTTCATCACTCCAGCCGCTCTCCCGCCGCACCGCCCTTTCAAGAAGTCTCTTTGCCATTCTCGGCCCATCTCGCTGGACGTCCCTTTGTAAGCACCTCGCCACGTGGATACACAGCAGACTCAAGTTGCCGTCGCAGCCCAAACTGCCATCCCTTCTCTTTGCTTCCCTCTTCTCGTATTACCACAAGAAACTGCTTGTCTGCACACCATGGGCTGAAGTTGAGGTTGGCATTTTCGTCTTCTGCACGTCTTCAACATTGCCTCACGAGCGGCAGTCGTATTTTTACAAATAAAAAATCTTATATTATGCGTTGCATGATTATATGCACCAGTAAAACTTCGGACTCGCATTCGGGAGGACCTGTGTTCGAATCCCGGTCCCGTTTTCCATGGTTTCCCGAATGCTGGGACTGTCCCTTACTACCTGGTTCGTGCTTCTCTCGGCAACTTGACCTGCCACTAATAACAGCGCTGTCGACGAGACGTTAAACATACTTACCTTGAATATTACGTTGAGTTATAACTCAGTCGGAAGAAGTGTAACGGTATCGTACAAACAATTAATTACATAAACATTGGGCTAACCAAGCAGACGTTTTCTTTCGTAGTGCAGAGATGGTTGCTGCACGACTGGCATACGGACTACCCCATATTACGCCCTGCGAACTGCACTGCGTGGACACCCCTTTATAAGCTCCCCTCTCTTTGAATACACGCGGACTTGTTATGTAACTGGCTGGACCGTTATCCCTCGCCCTCTCCGTACAGTTCAGTGCTGAGCGCATTGGCTCAGCTTTATCACACCAGTATAGGCTGTTCACGGTAAAATGAACACTTTTGAAGCCCTAGTTACTTTTTTTTTCCCAGCAAATTTTTTATCCTCTAGCAACTTATTCAAATAAACATTGTCATGTAAGCAATACACACAGAGAATATATTCCGTCGTACTCGGAAGTTAACATCTAAGGCTAAAATAAAATATATTTACTGACTATTTCTCCAAATTAGAGGGCTTTCAAAAGTGCTTACTTTACCGTGAATGGCATATATAAAAGTGCACTTACATTTGAAAGTATATTGTGGTGAAGCTTTATGACACATGTGACACTTCTCACAATTCAATCAGTGGCATTTGTTTGTAATTTCCATAAGAACATCATCAAAACACAAATGTCAGGCGTCACTCAGCGGACATGTATTTCTCGGGTTTTGTGAAGCGGGGAAAAAAAAGGGAGGGGAGGGGGGACATTAATTTGAGGCAAAAGTTTTTTTATAAAATGCCCCAAAAATATGCATGATATAAAATAGAAAAATATTTAAATGCATTGTTTTAAGAAGACGAATTAAAGGGTTATAAAGATGNAAATATGCATGATATAAAATAGAAAAATATTTAAATGCATTGTTTTAAGAAGACGAATTAAAGGGTTATAAAGATGTTGACATAAAAAATATAAATAATGTATTAATTAAATTGTATGTATAATTATAAAAACACACCAGTATGGTTACGTAAAATATTACCTTTTTGCAATATACAATTTTTTTCACCTCGTCCCCTAAAACCTATTAAAATTGAAACATATTACTTAACTAAAAAGTTTAAATCACCTATTTTCAGTTAAAAGACAAATTTTACAGACTGATGGTATGGCAATGGGCTCCTCGCTATTGCCCATCATGACTAACATTTTCATAGAGAACTATGAACAGGAAGCTCTAAATACAACTGAAAATGCAACCAATGTCTGGTTGTCGATGATACTTTCCCAGTTTGGTATCGTGGAATAGACAAACTCAAAATCTTCGCTGACTTCCTAAAGTCACTCCGACCATGCATCAAGTTCGCCCATGAAGTTGAGAGTAATCAGAGCATACAATCACTTGATGTTCCAGTTTGTTGTTTGAATAAGATGGTTTCAACGAAATTTTATACAAAACAAACACTTTTATAGTAGGCAATGGAGATCCAATCAAAATTCGGATTCAAAGACAATGCAGGGCGATTTTCGTATTCTGCTAATGTCCCCGACACAGTGCAAGAACTTCCGTAAGAACTTTCAAAATCACGTGTTCACGCAATTTACTTTCTTTCGTTTACATTTAGTTTCACAACAAAGTTGAGCTACGAGAAAAAAAAATGCATTTAGAGTAACTTAAATTAGTCGAATTTGCGTTGCAACAGTGTTGAAATGAGACAATTGGCATATTAGAACATATATTTATGTATACAGCAAGCTATACTTAGTTTAAACCATGCGGTTTTGACAGTTATGGTGTAAGAAAAGGAGTTCAGTGAAGGAACGCATTTTTTTGTTTGCGCAGCTGGCTTACGTACTCTACCCCATTATTAATTTCATTCAATTTTTAAATTAACCTTGAAAAACTCCTAAAAATTCTACGAAAATGCTAATATCCATTCTCACAACGCAGGCAAAAAAAATTATATTTGCATACCTGGAAGCATAATAACAATGTTCCAAAAGGAATCACATTACCCATAAATTTTTATTTAAAACAAAATACAGTCATTAAATATGATAATAATTAATAGGGGCAGTAATAAAACGTATCTACTATCTCTCAAAACGTTCCTGAAAACTCATAATTTTTATTATGTTGAAAAGTTTTTTTATTTATAATTAGACCTTATACAACCCATATGCCTGTGCTCTTTGTGATAATTTTACCGTTATGTGTGTGTGTTCATTTGTACTTTCATAGGTATCTACTTATTGTGTGCCTAATTTATGCGTTGTGCAGTATGCATATTTTATGGGGTGTAATATTCCAACATGACGCAACCTTACATCCCATGAGTGTACTCGGATATGGGATCAAAAGGTTTTTGGGGCCGCGGTGGCTAAGCGGTTAGCTTGCTCGCCTCCTACCAAGGCGAACCGAGTTCAATCCCCGGCCGGGTCACTCCCGGATTTTCGCAAGTGGGAATCGTGTCGGCCAATGTCACTGGTCGGCGAATTTTCTCGGGGATCTCCCGTTTCCCCCGCCCTTTCATTCCGGCGCTGCTCCATACTCACCTCACCCTCTTCGGCTATCAAGACCCTGATGTTAAGAGCCACTGAAATCTCTTCACTCACTCACTCCACAAGTCGCTAATGAACAAACAAATTCATTTTCTGATGCATAGTTCACATGTACTTCTATCGCGCCGAATAAACCGCAAGAGAAAAATTGGGATGGAGTGCGCGCCCAAGGTGCGCAGTAGCCAGCGTCTGTGCCCAAACATTGGACTGCTTTTCTGCCAATTAATGGTATTAGGTATAAAGTCAAATAGGTAAAAATATTTCATTTATATAAAAGGGCTCGCCTTTTGAAGATTAAGATACAAATAAACAAGTTTATCTGTGTTAAACACGTGACTGATAGTTGTATTGGCGTGGGGTAGGTGAATTTTGTCTACATGCGCAGAAGACGATCGTTCCGCCTCATCTTTAGTCTTTGGAACAGAAAGAGCGCACGACTGGAGCAGCAAATCATTTCTCTCGTTCTCATTTGCCGCACGAGCGACGCTGACAAATTTAAGGGCGTTGGCAACTGAAAAAATGTGTTATTTTATATTTGAACAGTATATTGTCAACTTATAGGAATTATCTGTGACTACCTTATCTTCAGATAAACTATTTGTAGACTGCATAGTTTTTGAAAAATAACTCTTGAAAGTAAAAATTCTACTGTTTTTGTAATGTACAAATAAAATAAATCAAAACTTTGCAAAAATTTAAAATGGGCATCTGAAAGATCTTGTCTTATTTAGTTTTTAAATGTATTTAGCAAATGTTAATTTCTAAAAATTTAGGAGAAGCCAAAAATCTAATATACGCAAACATTTCGTATTTTTTTTCAGGAATATTTTAAAATTCCAAAAACATTTCATCGTACAATTTTATATACCTCTTGAAGTAGCTCTTGGTATCTTCTTTCAATTTGAATTATCTTATTTCTCTACGTAAGTCGGTTTTCATTATTTCTACCTTCCTAAAACAGTAAAATTATGATTTTGACTGGTCATTTTTCAAAAAACCATGCGATCTAAATTTATTTTATCTGAGGAAAATGTACTCACAGATAATGTTTGCAAGTTTAACAGTGTGTGGTACAAATATGAAATAAGTTATTTTTCTATGGCCAACGCCCTTAACTCACGCCGATACTTCTGTTCGCAGAAAGTGCAGACTTCATAGATAATCTGCTGTGTTACATGTTTTATAGAAACTATCCTGTGGATTGTAAATATATATGTAATAGTCTACGATGGTTGTATTTATGTTTTATAATGATATGTGTGAACGCTAATGCAAGTAAACGTAGTTTAGAAATAAGCTCATATGTAGCACTAGTATATAAAATATAAATGGAATAATAAAATAAATTTACAGTTTGAAACCGTTTAATAAAAATACGTAATACATTGAAATTACTAAGGCAGTACAGAATCATTGGTTGCGTCTAGTTTGTTGTCCAACATTACTTCGGGAACTAGTGTTAAAAATAACTAACCAACCATCAGGGCGGTCCTAAACCGATCTCCCAACCTAACACAGAACGGTAGGTATAGGCTGTTTACGGTATACTGAGTACTTTTCAAAGCCCTGACAAGGATCTACTTCTCTGATTAAATCGTATCCTTTCACCCTACGTAAATTTAAAATTGCCATGGGCCTGATCAATTTATTCAAGTGCCAGTCAAGAGAAGGCGTGAAATTTATATAAAAGTAAACGTTTTACACGCTTGGTAATTAGTACAAATATAAGTTTCTCAAGAAACGTGGAGAAAATTAAATAATTTCAATATTCACAGATGTTTACCTACAACTTTTAATTAAACGTTAAGAAATTGAACTTGTTCCCATCGGTAGTTACCAGCTTAACTGGGTGCTACCACACTGTGACCGTTAAAATATATGCAGGCAAGGACAATGACTTTTCTCAAAGGTTGATTTCAAAAATTAATTGTGACCAGCCTAAAGCAGTGGCGTGTGGTGAACTGTTGCAAGGTAAGCTGGTGTTAGCTGTGTGCTGTACTGTGTTGCTTGCTAGTTTACACTTCCACCACTAAAACGTAGCTCGGCAGACGACGCCACAGGACGCGTGCAATGGGTCCCTTGCTGCCCCGCTTGTGAGCGGTCGGAAAGCATTCAGTTTCCCTAGGCTGCACGGTGGTTACTGGCTCCTGCTGCGGGCACCGAGAATGTACAGAAGTGAGCAAGAGCCAGCTTACCTTGCAACAGTTCACCANGTTACTGGCTCCTGCTGCGGGCACCGAGAATGTACAGAAGTGAGCAAGAGCCAGCTTACCTTGCAACAGTTCACCACACGCCACTGGCCCATAGAGAAACTGCTTTCATGTGAACAGCAAATAGGTTGAATCCACTCCGTTTGGCGTGGTAGGCCTGCACGTGCACCAGGTGTGATTCAGACCGTGGTACGAATTCGGCAGGCATAGGATATTCTCGGGTTCTCTCGTCGTCTATGGAACGAAGACGTCTTCCATTATTGCGAATGCAGGAGTGTATTATCCGCCTGGAAGTTTCGCATTCCGCAAACGTTCACAAAGAAGGTCAGCTGCTTGGCTCTTTAACCAGCTGGAATCATCACTACAGCGGCCCAAATTGCCATTACCCTTCCGGGGCCAGATAGAAAGTGGATTGGAGAGATTTGGACGGCTTCTTGCGATGTTTTGAGAGCCGATGAGGGTAAAACAAGGTGAGTATGGATCAGTGCCGGAATGGAAGGTCGGGGAAACGGGAGATCCCTGAGAAAACCCTGTTACCATCTGCATCTTCCGGCACGTTTCTCACATGCGAAAATTCTCGATGGAACCCGCTGGGAATCGAACCCGGTTCTCCTAGGTGGGAGGTGAGTAGTCTAACCACTACACCACCGGGGGCAGATGAAAACCTCCATCCGCCTTATCTACGGCAGTTTATACTAATCCCCTACCTGGAGTGCTTTAGTTGCGTTTGATGCACCGGAACAAGGGAATGGCAGCTGTTACGCGGGCACACGCACGAAGCGCTTCACTGCGCGTAGCACTAAACTTGCGTACAGGTTATTTTTTCGTCGTTATGCATGCTACTGTAGATATGTAACCAGTATCGACAGAAAGTCTGCAACAAAGTTTCGCAAATACACACGTAATATTTTCGTAAGATGTAGCAGTGTGAAAATAACACTTTTGTGTACGTTGAAAGGCCTGATAAGGATGTCTGCAACAAGCTTTATAGTCTTGAAAATTGGTATACGTAATAGCGTAAAGTCTGAATCATTTCAGTATGGAAAAGGTTTATGAACATATAAAAGGATTTTCATTTAAAACACAGTATGTTTAGAAAACATTCCGTGCGGAGGTGCTTCAACTTCCCAGCATGGATGAAAATGCCTCCCGCGAACGTAATAAATTCGATTAACTTATAAGCGATTTTGTGAATACTTCATTATAACAGTTAATTCTATTTCGTACACACTGATATTTTTTTTTATGAAATTCGGAGGTGCCGTTTTTTGTTAGGCCCATAATGAAGTATGAATGCACGATGTGATTGGCAACTGGTTTGCACCAAAGCGCAAAGATATGAATATAGATTTTTTAAATNTGAAGTATGAATGCACGATGTGATTGGCAACTGGTTTGCACCAAAGCGCAAAGATATGAATATAGATTTTTTAAAATGAATTTCTGCAAGTTCGTTTTTAGTTATCGTTTGTTTCTTCGGATAGTGAATATTATTGTTTAAAGGAAAGTACGCATTATTTCTTGCATTTAGAAACTCAGCAACTTTTTTTAAAGTTGCCGAAGCTTCTAGTCATAGTCTGTGTGTATGTATGCATTTATATATATATATATATATATCTGTAAAACCCACACACACACACCTGCACGCATTTGCAAACAATTAACTCCAAGAACGAATTGCGTGAGTACAACAATGATTGCCTCACAGTATCGTCGTAGTCCGGCATGTGGTNGCGTGAGTACAACAATGATTGCCTCACAGTATCGTCGTAGTCCGGCATGTGGTGTCCCGTTTGCGTTTAATGCGGTTTGCTTGCGCGGATGTACCACTAGGGGGTATGCATGTCCCTTCAACATTCGTAGCTGAAGGACAGCGAATAATTAGCAGCGTGAGCCGCAGAGCCAAGTTTAGTGAAGACGCGGCATTCCCCGGTGGCGCATTCGTCAAGCCTTTGCCCAGTTGGATGAGTTTGAGAGAGGCCGTGACGTCGGCCTCCATGAGCATCGCTACGCACTATCCAGAGACTCATCACGGCAGCTGGAGACACGCCTGTCTCCATTAATACCTTATCCTGGCGGCTGTCGGAGCGGAATCTGTCCTCGCAGCGTTCCTTACGACGTCTACTGCTACGAACTGAGCATCGCACGGTGGCTTGCGGATTGGCCACGAGTGGTGTTGAGCGACGAATCACGGTTCTGTGTGGATCCAGACGACCGCCAAATTCGAGTCTAGAGGCATCCTGGGCAGCGCAGTGATCCACGCTTCGTTGTAGAGCGGCACGCGCCACTACGAGATGTGTTATTGTGTGGGGTGCCATTTCCTAAGATTCCCGCACCACGCAGGGGGCGATTGAAGGAACCCTGACGGCGCGGCGATACGTACAGGAAGTTCTGCGACCATGTGCGCACCTCTTCCTGGTGCAGCTTGACGACACCAGTTTCTAGCAGGATAACACCCAGTGTGACTGTCTTCCGTGATGTCGAAATGCTTCCTTGGCCAGAAATATCCCCAGACCTCTTGCCGATCGAGAACGTTTGGGATTAGATTGGACGGCGAATTTTGCCAGTTGTTACTTCGGCGTATTTGTAGGGTCAAGTTTCACCAGCTGTGGCAGGATCTTCTTCAGAAGAACATCCTACGTGTGTATGCCGCCACGCCCGACCGTACCGCTGCCTGTCTGTGTGCTACGGGTGGTCGAACACCAAACTAAGTGCATCCTGCTAGTGTTCGTCCCCTGCCACACGTGGTTGGTGTAGTATAATGTTTTCATTATAAATACTATTACCATGAAATGTGCCTGCACGCTCCTACGTGACGCTGCAATGGCACCTGCATAGTAATAAATTTTCTTAAAAATTTATATATATATATATGTAATTTTATTCAAAAGTAATGAATGTATATAATTTTCTTGAAAATGTAATATATATATGTAAACAGCACAACTTATATATAGGCCTATGCATGTGTTTCAGTCTTGTGCAAATCTGCATACTTAAATATTTTGCACGTTTGGTGAAAATGAGTAGTACTACTGAAAAAAAAAACNCAGTCTTGTGCAAATCTGCATACTTAAATATTTTGCACGTTTGGTGAAAATGAGTAGTACTACTGAAAAAAAAAACACACACAATTAACTTCAGTCGCACTGACGTTGTTTCGGAGGACAAAAGTAGAATTCCAGTTTGGTNAAAAAAAAAACACACACAATTAACTTCAGTCGCACTGACGTTGTTTCGGAGGACAAAAGTAGAATTCCAGTTTGGTAAGCAGTGCAGAAAAGTGTTGTCTCAGAATTACTGAAACGCGCCCTCGCTTCCTTAGAACAAATGCGCTTTACTTGCTTACGATGCATTTGGATGGGCGGTCGACATCTGAATTAATGCGCTTATTTCGGTATTGATTNATGCGCTTTACTTGCTTACGATGCATTTGGATGGGCGGTCGACATCTGAATTAATGCGCTTATTTCGGTATTGATTTCAGTCTTCTTGAGCCTTTTGTTTTCGTTCTTCCTTTCCAAAAGTTTCTGAGAACGACTTTGTCATTCGTCGTTTTCATTTTGTAGAGGAACGTGATTTAACTAGAGGTTGCTTTAGGACTGGCTATGAAGACTAAATGAAACAACATTTCTGAAAGTTCAGTATGCTGCACGTAATTAGGTGCTAATTTGTAAGTGCTTTCTCTCTGTCGAAGTAACCAAAATATAACTTCAAGAACTCAAAGGAAAAAACTACGTGGAAAACCTAGGGGCCTTGGCTTCAAAATTGAAGCACGCGTACATAATAAACGAGTATCTCGCATTCTGCAAACGAGGGCGCGCAGAAAAGTATCAGAAGTAAAAAAGATAAGCCTCCTGTACGGAGAACATGTCAAACGTTCGAGGTCACTGCGAAAACGCTCAACCACGCTGTTATAAACATTGAAAAATAACAGATATTTATTGTAACTTATTTCCTATAATAAATAAATAAATCATAAATTTAGTCATCGCGTAGAAAAAAATATTGGTCTGTATGGTTGCAAAATCTTGACGTGAGCATGAAAGTGCAAAAATTCTGCGACAGGAAATAGTGAGCTCAATTGCCATAGACGACAATCAAGCATGTTAAATGTGAAGCTGTAACGAAATGAGACCAGCGCACACTTACTGAGCGAGGCGACGCAGTTGTGACCCTTCGGACTAACGTTCGGGAGGACCGGGGTTCGAATCCTGACACGGCCGTCCTGATTTCTGTTTGCCATGGTTTCTCGAAATCGCTCCAGGCGAATACTGACACGGTTCCATATGGCCGATTACTTCTCCATTTCTGATTCTCTGAGCAACTTGCTCCGTCTCAAAAGACCTCGCTGTCGATGAGAAGGCAAGTCCTACTTGCTTAGCGCGCACACTTACTTTAAGGGGTTACTTTTAGTACCTGTACGAAATTCGTACGCAGTTTAATTAGTGATGTAGAGGTCACTCCGTTTATTCTTAAGAGTATCTGAAGAAATTTTAATTTGCTTTGTAAGTTATCAAATAGCATCCGACAACANGTTATTAAATAGCATCCGACAACAAATGATTATTTACACTGAATCATTTTCTTTCATGCATATAATATATAGGATATAATACACTGCTTGTACGTGCATTTAGCCCGTACAGCACCACTGTTTATATTGTTACACACAACGAGCAGTTTACTATCGTGTGTACTTTGTTGTATTGTACACGCAACAGTTTGGGTTGCCGCTTTCTATAAAGTATAATATAGCGTGTTTATGTACTATATTGGTGTTAATGTAGCGTGTAATATTATTATTCATGGTGCATGTTTACATTAAATATTTTGGCTGGAAAACGAAACTCTTGGAGATAAAATACGTTGTAAAATTCGTAGCCAAACAAAGGTTTTCAATACAATGTCTAAAAATAATAACGCAGTGTAAGTTAACTTAAATTAGTTGCAAATCAACTAATTAGTCCGAATAGTATTAAAGTTTAACTTGATTTTATTTCGTTGTATTTTTTTCAAATCTTCCAGTAGCACAGATATTTAAATTATATAATGTACCTAGGCGCAATTGTTGCAAAAAAATAAAGGAATTTAATTTTTATAAATGTCTTTTTTCTATTTTATATGAAATCAAATACAATTTGATTTTAAAATTAATACATTATATACCTTAAAATTCTGCGTTGGCTGCGTTGGCTCAGAAATTCATGGCTGACATCTTCTTTTCACCTCATCGGTNTATATACCTTAAAATTCTGCGTTGGCTGCGTTGGCTCAGAAATTCATGGCTGACATCTTCTTTTCACCTCATCGGTTTCCCGTATCTAAAATGCCATCCACTAAAACAGGCAAAACATTTGAAATTATAAGAATTAGCTCTGCCTCGGAGTACAACATTTTCGATGCCGTCCGTCTGACAATAATGCTCTGCGTCGCCAAAATTTCCCCGAAAACGTCATCCTTTCGGTATGATATTTCTTCTGCGTCTTTGAAAATCCAGTCGAATACTTTATAAAGACCTGACATGATCTCAAGGCTTCTGACAACTTACACGGCCGTGCGAATTGATTTAGCGCAGCTGGCCCGTTCTCATCATCTGTCGCCAACAGAAAGTCTTCAAACACATTCGAGCAACAGGCTGTCCTGTACGTTATTTCGTATGAGTATATCTTTGCTCCTATACTTAGTCTGTTCTTGATTACTTACAACTTTTTAGAACCCATGCCCCATATACGCTTTCGATGTACCCTCCACGTATCCTTTCGTCAAATGTAACATCAAACGCACACAGGTTTGGGAACCAAAACGTCAAGAGGAAAAACTCCCCGTAATTGTGCGCTGGACGCAAACGAACATAAACATTTCTTATATAACAATGGAATGTAGTTATATCAGAGTTACCTGAAAATATAAAAATATCTGTAAGAAAAGATTTATTTATTTGTTACTAATGTACCGAGCATTTAACATAAAGAATATTTTTACTAGTCGTTATCAACATAATTTCTTTCTCTTTGTTTGTGTTCATATTGAAAATAGATAAATGTTATAGTTTATAGGCAAATTATAAATTAAATATATATTTAAATAAAAAACGGTTCTTAAATATAAACCGAAGTATACAATTCTTGTAATACATTATACATTTAGGATACAACCAAATATGCTACATTTAAAGTGGTTTTTCAAACGTTTGCTACGAAAGGGTGAAGATACCACAAATGTATTATATATATAATTGTTTCTTGTGCTTCAGAAATATGTACAAATTTATGGCGTTAGATATATAGGTAATCAGAAATGCATATTTTTGCAAAATGCGTACTCACGACGTTTGCCAGAATTGGTGAGCGGTTACCGAAACTTCAGATGATTTTGCGGTACAATTGTGATTCATCCAAAATCCCTGTTCTGTTACGGTCACGTTCGTTTATACAATAATCGCATTTAATTGAAGGATTTTTTAAAATTCTGCTAAGTTTTTCGTTTTTCGTTACTCGTTCATCCTTTCATCACTCGTAAAAATTACCACTGAATTTGCCTAGTGACTAGTATCCACGTGACCATAAAACCAAATTGTAAAGTTATTGCAACCTAAACATATGGCATTTCAAGNGCCTAGTGACTAGTATCCACGTGACCATAAAACCAAATTGTAAAGTTATTGCAACCTAAACATATGGCATTTCAAGTACTTGCGTTTTCTGAATCTTCGGTATACTGAAAACGTTGATGGAAAATCGGAGATCTCCCTTTTGAAACTAGTAGTAAACAGTTCAACTTAAATCCGAGATAGCGTTTAAAAAACTTCCTGAGAAAAATTTAAATTGTATCTCTGCAAAAAAAAAAATATATGAATTGAATTGACAACTTGGCTGAATCAAAATTAATAGTTACGTCAAAATCTGGAATTTCTGAACGGCCGTGTGGTAGAGGCGTTCCACTGAATGTTGTAGGACATCGGCTTCAGGGCTTTCCTGAAGTAGGCTCTCGGGCCAATAGTGCAATATATTGCCCCAGGCACTTTATAAAGACGCGGTCGTCTGACTTGCAATTACCTGCAATATTACCCGGGCGGTGACCGCTCAGACCTGCTTCTCTCTGTACCAGCTCGCACGTTCTCGTCTCCATCGAGAAGGCCTGTTTGCATATGTGAACTCCGTAAATATTAACTAGAATCTAATTCGAAGCCGTACAGTCTGAAGCCACGCGGGTCAGCGTCAGGCCATTGAAAAACCAACATGGCTTAAACTCTCCAAAAAGACTTGATTCGACTTGCCTTCACTAAACAAATAAATAGCATGATCGCTGGAGGCAAAATTTCTTGACACGCCTCTCAATTGCTGCAGCAACGTATCAATAATATGCTCTCTAATAAGGCCTTTGTAAACAAATCAACATAAAGCAAACAGGAAGTAATTATAAATTTGTTGAAAAATTAAATATGTTTGAAGAATCGCTGAACAATCAATTAATATAATAAATGAAATAATTGCTGTATGCAACAAAAACAACATACATGAAAATAATTTTGCGTCTTTAAAACACACAAATAAACATACAATAAAAAAAATTCTGCATATGGCTTTATTTCACGTCGTTACAATACATTTGTACGTCTACATTGTAATACTATTATAATAACAGCACTAAGTTTTAAAATTCATTAGTTATATTTTTCAAAAATTTAATTACAGCATTTATTTTTGCATTGCGCAATCCACTCATTCGACTTATATTTTATATGCAATGTGAAGATAATACTTACTACCTATGTAGGCTTCATTTAATACTTCAATTTAGTACCTAGATGATGTACCAATGTGTGATACTATCCTACATAATGTGAAATTTGTTTGAATATTAACATTCTCTTCAAACTGAGCTCTTATAAAACTATTTCTAATTTTCGTTTCGCTTTTGCGAAATTCATAACATATTTGTATGTAAAAAAAATATATTTTGCTGGACGGCGATTTAAATGTTTGCTCTGAAAATAAAGTTGAGTTGATTGATTATGGTTGGCTCTTAACATCGATTTATTGAGCACCAGAGAGGGTGAAATGAGTTGAGGATGGAGCAGCTGCGGAATGCAAGGGCGGGGTAAACGGGAATTCCTCGAGAAAACCCGCCAGCGAACATCAAAGTCCGCTACGTTTCCACATGCGGAAATCTAGGCGACCCCGTTAAGAAGCGAGCCCGGTTCGACTTCGTGAAAGGCTCTTAGTCTAACTACTACACCACTGCGGTCCCTTGAATTTAAACGATGGTGATGTAGGAACGAAGCAGTAGGAATTCTTCTACGCGACTCTGTTGTTAGTTACGAGGCACGACACAAGATAGCACCATAATCGCATCCGTTTGCCTGTGATGCCATGCTGAGGCAAGCCAAGTAACAACCCGTTAGATTCAAGGTACACAATTGTCTACATACCTAACATTATGGTTATTTTAGGCTTGTACATAATTATCTCTGCGAGGTTCAGTTGACAATGCGGTTCTCTGAGAGGAACTTATACGTAAACCGTGTTGTTGGTCGATATTATTATTAACTGCTTAATGTTGTTATATCTGANTCTCTGAGAGGAACTTATACGTAAACCGTGTTGTTGGTCGATATTATTATTAACTGCTTAATGTTGTTATATCTGAACACAAAGCCCATTACTCATTGGTTGTTACAACCAAACAAATATTGTGTCGACTTAAGTACGGTACGCATCATAAGATTTCTTGTTTGCAGCACTTGAGATCGTGAAGTTAAGTAAATATGAAATGTTTTATGTTGGTGAGAGACACCACTACTCTTTCTAATGGCTTTTGCGAAACTGAAAACTTCAGCTTGTGACTTTACGTTTCCATAGTTTCCGTTACACAGTAACAAGGTTAATTTGATGTTCACACAACTGAAAACTAATTTTGCAATCTTTGTTATTATGGCAAACGTTTTTTTTTTANCAAGGTTAATTTGATGTTCACACAACTGAAAACTAATTTTGCAATCTTTGTTATTATGGCAAACGTTTTTTTTTTATAAATAATTATCCACGAAAGTATTTTATTTTCCTGTTCTTAAATTAAGCCATGGCCTTTACATAAAAGTTATGTATCAAACAAAAATAAACACTTCGTTATTTTATTGTTTGTAACAATTCTCTCACACGTGTTTCATCCTCCATTCNTGTATCAAACAAAAATAAACACTTCGTTATTTTATTGTTTGTAACAATTCTCTCACACGTGTTTCATCCTCCATTCAATGACATTAATTTGCGATGCATGATCATTTTTTTAATGATACAATATTACCACGAGCTTTGCTCAGTTTACCGAAATGAAAATCGCCTCACATAAAAACACACATATACACTCCTCTGACTGGTTTGCGGCGAAAGGGTTAGTTGATATTAATATAAAGTTTCAATTTTCGAAATTATAAAATCAAGAGTACTGACTTTATATTTAACTATTTTACGCTCCATAAGAAACCAAATTTTGATAAGCACACGTAAAATCATGCCTTTATGTCAAATACTAGTTTCTAATTGTGTAACTAGGGTCAACCATACGTGCTACGGTGGTATGCGTGGAGGGAGGAGAAGGATCGATTACTTGCTAAGTAGCGTTGCCAACTGTGCGGAAATAGTCGTACACGTACTTTAACATAATATTTTAAACAAAATGCATGGAGATGTTATGGTATTATCGTCCGTAAGCTAAAAAATACGTAAATTCTTACATATAAACTTTTTTTTTTTTTGNATGGAGATGTTATGGTATTATCGTCCGTAAGCTAAAAAATACGTAAATTCTTACATATAAACTTTTTTTTTTTTTGGAAGTTCATGACAAAGTTTTTGTGCACTCAAAACAGCACGTGAAAAATAATTTTACTCTGAGTAATAAGCTATTCATATACCCACGAACAGTGGAGGAATAAAATAAGCAATTTACTTTAATTGGTATTTGTAGCACGTATTTTCAATAAAGTTAATGGTTTTTTTAAGTTAGTGAGATGAAATGGGAATACGCTACTTTGCAGTACCGCAAGCTTATCAGAAAATTTGTCTTTGTTTCTTCTGAAATTTAAAAATGTTATATTTATTTATGTAATGGTTTCTTTGTAACTGTTTAATTTTGGAGTATAGTTTGATAAATTCTTACATTTAGATGACTTAGATTGGACATTTCATGACAAAGTTTATAAACACTTAAAACAGCTTGTGAAAAATTGTTTTACCTTGAATAAGAATCACTTTAACTACCCATAAGCTGCACAGGAAAGAAATAAGTAATCTACTTTAATGTCATATTTAACAAACAGAATTTTTTTTTAAATAATACGGTTTTATAACTAAGTTAAGTTTTTAACGTTTTGTTACATGGATGACAGTGTTACGGTGCAGATTTATATTTGGAATAAGCTACTTCTTAATTATTCTCAGCACTTCATGTGTACGTAATTTTTATAATCGGTACTGATATTTTATAGTAACTTGTTGGCAACCCTGAGTGGCTCGTCATACCGTGACGCCATAGGCAAACGAAAGCGATTACAGAGCTATGTTTTTCTAAGCCAGGAAATTATAGAAAGGTTCGCAGTAACTTGAGCATTTTTGAAAGCCCTGATTCAGATCTTACTCTCTTCTCATTTTGTATCCTCCCGCAATAATGAAAATTAGCATTGCTGCAGACTTTTTTTATTATGTGTATGCGTCGACCAAGTGTAATTGTGAAATTTTTAGGGACGTAAATATGTAACTAATTTTTCAGTTTTGCCCTAATGTGCAAGATAATAAATATATAATAAATAAAATCATTGTTTATAAATTGTTAACATTGAACTTTTAATATGACATTAATGCATGGCACTACTTTTACTTGTAGTGGCTCTCAGACACTACGTGTGAGATGTGTATAGGGTTGCAGATAATTAGGCCCATGCAGAGACACACCGTGTAACACAACTAGTATAGCGGTAGTTATACACAAGAAGTAGGAACTGTAGTACGTATTTGACAGAAAAACACAAATAGCACCACAACATTCAAATGCAAATAATCCAAAAAAAATCAACAGGAAAATATCTACTGCTACAGAGACTTTGCCAGAAAAATATGTAATTTAATTAGCTTTCTTGTAATCAGATGAATTGTGACAGGAATCATGTAATAAATTTATAGATTAGATGTTATGTGTGGCCTCAGCAAAACTGGCCTCTCTCGTGACTAATGTGTTCTATTTACTTTAGACTCGGCAATGAAAAAATTACAGAAAAAAATTATTAATGGATTTGNAACTGGCCTCTCTCGTGACTAATGTGTTCTATTTACTTTAGACTCGGCAATGAAAAAATTACAGAAAAAAATTATTAATGGATTTGTTTCTTTGGTACAAACTGGCTCAGTGTTTTAAGTACAATATTATAAAAGTCAAAATGTCAGTGGTTAAATAATTTCAGTCATTTCAAATTGATAAAAAATAATTTTGTCTCTGCTTCTTAATAAAATAGTNTAAATTCTTACATTTAGATGACTTAGATTGGACATTTCATGACAAAGTTTATAAACACTTAAAACAGCTTGTGAACAATTGTTTTACCTTGAATAAGAATCACTTTAACTACCCATAAGCTGCACAGGAAAGAAATAAGTAATCTACTTTAATGTCATATTTAACAAACAGAATTTTTTTTAAATAATACGGTTTTATAACCAAGTTAAGTTTTTAACGTTTTGTTACATGGATGACAGTGTTACGGTGCAGATTTATATTTGGAATAAGCTACTTCTTAATTATTCTCAGCACTTCATGTGTACGTAATTTTTATAATCGGTACTGATATTTTATAGTAACTTGTTGGCAACCCTGAGTGGCTCGTCATACCGTGACGCCATAGGCAAACGAAAGCGATTACAGAGCTATGTTTTTCTAAGCCAGGAAATTATAGAAAGGTTCGCAGTAACTTGAGCATTTTTGAAAGCCCTGATTCAGATCTTACTCTCTTCTCATTTTGTATCCTCCCGCAATATGCAAAATTAGCATTGCTGCTGACTTTTTTTTACTATATGTATGCGTCGGCCAAGTGTAATTGTGAAATTTTAAGGGACGTAAATATGTAACTAATTTTCCAGTTTTGCCCTAAAGTGCAAGATAGTAAATATATAACAAATAAAATCATTGTCTACAAATTGTTAACATTGAAATTTTAATACGACGTTAATACATGGCACTACTTTTACTTGTAGTGGCTCTCAGACACTAAGTGAGAGATGTGTATAGGGTTGCAGATAATTAGGCCCATGCAGAGACACACCGTGTAACACAACTAGTATAGCGGTAGTTATACACAAGAAGTAGGAACTGCAGTACGTATTTGACAGAAAAACACAAATAGCACCACAACATTCAAATGCAAATAATCCAAAAAAATCAACAGGAAAATATCTACTGCTACTGGAAATGATTTCTCGACAGAGACTTTGCAAGAAAAATATGTAATTTAATTAGCTTTCTTGTAATCAGATGAATTGTGACAGGAATCATGTAATAAATTTATAGATTAGATGTTATGTGTGGCCTCAGCAACACTGGCCTCTCTCGTGACTAATGTGTTCTATTTACTTTAGACTCGGCAATGAAAAAATTACAGAAAAAAATTATTAATGGATTAGTTTCTTTGGTACAAACTGGCTCAGTGTTTTAAGTACAATATTATAAAAGTCAAGATGTCAGTGGTTAAATAATTTCAGTCATTTCAAATTGATAAAAAATAATTTTGTCTCTGCTTCTTAATAAAATAGTNATGTCAGTGGTTAAATAATTTCAGTCATTTCAAATTGATAAAAAATAATTTTGTCTCTGCTTCTTAATAAAATAGTTGTTAGACTTTGCTGATTTGTATTTAAAAACGAAGAATACTTAAAGTTCTATAAGTTCCTGGTGAGCTCGTTGTTTGCAGTCGCATACCCCTGGATGCAGCAGGAGCTCTCATCCCGGGCTTTCCTATTCAGGCCATTATAGTCCAAGCACATTTCAGCACACGCGGTAGTTCCAACCAATTGCCCTGAAAATACACGCGGGCGGCGACCTATACAGGCCTGCTTCTTCAATACTTGCCTCGCGTCTTCGTATCCTTCGAGATGGCCTGTTTTCAGGTTCTAACCTTGGTCCTTATAAGATAATCTAAATTAAAACCCTGTGTGCTAAACCCACGCGGGCTAGCGTCCTGCCTTCGAACACCAAGGTGGCTAAAAATTACCTTTAAAAAACGCAATTAAATAACGCCGTCTGCAACTGACAAATCACGGGAGAGTTTGTGGCAATAATTACTCAATACTTCACTTAGTTACCATGGCAACGGATCAATAACTGCTCAGATATTAGGGCCTTCTAAACACATTACAAAACTAAAATACTGGAAAGACATATGAATGTGTTTACAATTAAATAAAATAAAAATTTACAAGAGCAGTGGAATTGCATACCAATTAACATAATCAATGTGCCAATGAAAAAAAATTATATTGGTGAAAATGGATTAGGTGTTCCAAATACATAAATAAGTAAATTATTAAAATATGCATATGGCCCGATTTTACGACGTTACATTCAGATTCACTGCCAACTTTATCTCGAATTTTTTAGTCGGTGCTTACGTTAAGATATATGTGACTTCAGGCAGTAAATTATTTTTGCAAAGGTTGATTTTAAAAGTGTTTAATTAACCGCAAGCAGCATATAGCAACAACATCACGGAGAAAAATTCTTAAGACCTCGTTTTTTATATAGCTGTTTATATAATACGCCCTTTTCAGTTAAACATTAGCACACTGCGTTACGTTTTCGCATTCGAAGACTGCATTATCATGAGTAATGCAGCCACTTTTTTTAAAAATATAATGTGTGCTGTTATGGACAAAAAAATTTTCCAAAGGTTTATTGAGAAACGCAGAATTTACAGTATACCGAACACTAATGTTATTTTCTTAGCTTAGATTTTATGTTCAAAATGTATTAATTATCTTGTATGATTATTTTTTATACTGATGTTACTTTATTTTAAGTATTTAAGAGCCCTTTTTGCCATATATAATTATTTATTTATTCCTTCCTGATTCAAATTTATGTGATTTTATTGAAAAATGTGAAAATTTTAATTTAGATAATTACCTTACCCATCATTACATACATAATGTATGAACTACTAATGCATAGTTATGCAACAATTTACTTAATAAACTTTTTATATATTTATTAATTCTCACCTTATAATGACAACCAAGGAACACCTATTAACAATCAGGTACAAAAGCGTGCGCAGAAACATGAAATATAATGCTTCTGTATTGCTTCAATAATGAAACATTTTCAGTAATGACCCTGACACGTCTGTAATGACACTAAAATGAATAATTTCTGTACAAGAGGCGATGAAACCTCTTAGGGCTACCTTAATTTTGTATTTAGTTCCCTTAATTCGTGGATTTGTTAATGGTTATTACTCTTCCTTTGAATTATTTTAGTGTTACTACAAAAGTTTTAGTACTTCTTTAATTTTAATTTTTGTTGGCTCGTAGTTTTTGCTCTTGCTCTGAAGTGAGCTCCCGGATTGAAACTAGTTTGGTCAACATCGGTCAGTTAGCCAACCATATCAGTCCCTCTTATTACTAGTCCACACTGCATACTAAAATCACGAGCAGGTCGCTTGTAACACCACGCGAGAATTGCAATTTTGCTACAACGAGGATTTGAAAATGCAGTTTCCCGTAACTAATATGGGCATGGTGCAATGAGATTCGGAAAATAAGAGACACAATAAAGCTAATAAATAATATATCAAAGGTATAATGATTACTTCGTAATATAAATAAACACACATCATTAAATAAATAAAAACAAAATACGCATGGTAAAAATAAGTAGCCTAATTTAAGCAATATTTTTCACCGAGATAAAGCACTACGTAAACAGAGCGTTTTGTTTTAAGTGTTGTGTAACGGGTATATAAAATCGTTTCGGTATATATAAAAACCAACAAGGGGTAGAAGTCGTGAGTTATCTGATAAACTTGTATACGTGTGTATGTATGTATGTATATATATATAATATATATACTATACATATTGGGGTACGTTTAATATAGTTTCGTCAANCGTAAACAGAGCGTTTTGTGTTAAGTGTTGTGTAACGGGTATATAAAATCGTTTCGGTATATATAAAAACCAACAAAGGGTTGAAGTTGTGAGTTATCTGATGAATTTGTATACGTGTGTATGTATGTATATATATTATATATATATATTGGGGCACGTTTAATAGAGTTTCGTACAAAAAGCTGTACTTCAAACAAGCTGAAATGCATTTAAAGAACTACAGTTTCCTCGCTAACACACAGCCAGTCAGCCTTCCTAATACCTGTCTCTAAAAGTACAGAATAATTAATTTACCATTTCTATAAAATTAAATTTGAATACTAATTTTACTGTCTTTATTATTGCATGGCAGCCATTGTATTAAAAAGGGATGTCCGGGACAGATTTCGTTACTGGCGTTAAAGAGGTTAAAATTAATTTCTACATTTGTAGCATGTACACCCTTTCCTTTGTGATACTGAAATGACTTTTAAAAAATATATAAAAAAGTTTAATGAAACACAAATTTTAGTTTTATTATTATTATTTCCTTACAAATTTCTAAATGGTATATATGTAGTACTTCCTATTACAGCTCAAAATAGTTGTCCATATGAGTAGAATGTCATAAAGAATTTCTGTTGGAAATTTGTTTTGCGATTCGTCCAAATTTCAATTTTAACTTTTGAAACAAAATTTTTAATTAAAAATAGCTAAAATTTCAACGGTAAGCACAGGTGAACCAAGAGTCATATTTAAGAGAAATTGCTACATGCCATTTCTCTGTCTATAATAAATACTCAAGCTGAAACCAAACTTTGTGTTATAATAACTTGTTTAAATTAGTACAAACCAAGATTTTAAGTACCAAAAAATTACATAGCAACCTTAAAGAGTATTTTAAATATAATATATTTCATACAATTAAAGAATTTATTAATATGCAATAAATATTTTTATGTATTTCATATATATTAATTTAGT
Source organism: Clitarchus hookeri (assembly GCA_002778355.1). Classification (NCBI taxonomy): domain Eukaryota; kingdom Metazoa; phylum Arthropoda; class Insecta; order Phasmatodea; family Phasmatidae; genus Clitarchus; species Clitarchus hookeri. The sequence continues at coordinate 104,906 of NQII01000226.1, forward strand.
TTCTAAAAGTAGGCATATATATATATATATATATATATATATATATATATATATATATTATCGTCACCAGATAACTATGCTGTTTGTAATTTTTATCAACGTTTTATAATGTTGTTGAAACAAGTGATTTTATTATTAAATTGTAGCAGTCTCATTGTAAATTTTATGTCTCATATTGTATTTCTATCATTATATTCACAATCTCTATATCCATAGGCTCATATGCTCATGTGATAAAAAAATAAAGAAAATTTAAAAAATGTTTATTTACGCTAAGAAATATTGTTAACAGTATTTGCGATTGATTTTGGAATTTTTGTTAAGTTCTAATTGATATAATGTCTCTAAATTATAAAATGACCTTAAAATATAAGATGAAAAAATTTCGCTCTTGAACAGATTTAATCAAGCAGCAAAGCACAGTGGCCGTGAAAAACTCAACCATCCGTAAAACTTACGGTTCGACTTGAGATGAAGAAGATGGAAGGGTGCGTAGTATGAGCGCTCCGCTGGTCGTAAACTGGCTCGTCGAAGCCACAGCCACATTATCGACGCGTCTTCAACACACAAACACGCGGCGCGCGGTTTACAATTCGTCTTCGCCTCTTGTCGTCGGGGCCATGCCTTGCGTGGTGAGGGGTGGGGGGAGATGAAACCACCCCTGCAGCCCCCCTATTCAAGGCCGACGACGCCCCAGCAACAACAAAATCCCGTGTTTTGTTTACCGCTCGTCGTCGGCGTCTCGGCGGTGTTTATTTACCGGCCAGTTTATCGACACTAGTGCTGTAACTAACGAGCACTTCCCCGACTCCCTCCGGCTTTTCACCCTTCCTTTTGCCCCGCGTGCATTAAAAATCCCGAGGGGATGCGTTCCGGCATAAAGGCGTATCTCTGCTACCGTTTTCTACTTTCCGGCGATGCTCGTTCGGTCTAACTGGCACCTGCGCGTTTATCAACAAACTCCAATGCATAATCCTTTCCAGGACATAATTTCCGTACTTCCTATTTACCCATCTTCCTCAGCATTTCGTATATTTGGAATATTCTCTGAATAAAATTAAAAATTAATCTCAGTTCAAGTTTTCCTGCTCCAAGCGTGCCTAGGCATAGGCAATAAAGTGAAAAGAATAAAAGCTATTCATGATAGAATGAGCACTTTCGAAAGCCCTGCTCAAGATCTACTTGTATACACATTATGTATTCTTCCACCATATTTTAAACTAGCATTACCACGAGCCTAATCACTTTATTCATGAATCGGTCAAATGAAAGTGTAACATTATTAGAAACTTATATATTTTAGAAAATTGCTAATCTTACACTTACGTACATGTACTAAAAAAAACGCAAAGAAAAATTATTATTTTTTCATATTCATAAATATTTCCCTAACACTTTTAATTCAGCGTTAAAACCTGGAACTAATTTCCCTCCGTCGATACCAACTTTACTGGGTGCATGCCAGTCAGCGTGCCCGTTAAAATAATGTGCAGGTAGAGGCAGTGACATTTATCAAACATTGATTTTAAAAGTGCTTCATTTACCGTGAACAGCCTACACCTATCCATAATCGCAGGGTACAGAAAATTTGCTCGATTTGCTAGCTAAATACAGACATTTGTACTTTGAAAATGTTACGTGGCACCGTGATTAGCGAAGTTCGCATGAATAGGAGAGATGCCGTACAGTGTTTCCAGCCTTTTCTGACAGAGAAACGTCCTAGATAGTGAACGTGTGAAGGAATCAATAGTACTCGGAATAACTCCTGTCTTGTTTGTGGTAGGCTATAGGGGCCTTCACGTCGCTTCCCGATTGAGGCTTAAATGTTTAATGTCTCCCGGACTTTCCGTATACAGGATTGCCGTGGTCAGCTCAGCGTCTACGTCAGAATAGAGCATCGAATCAAACAAGGATGGCTACAAAAGTGTTCATCAGAAGTCAAGAAATTATGCATGGAAATTTAGAAACGCGCGTATACGAATCCAACCTCTATTCCGAATTCAATGACACATTTTTCTTGAAAGGATCGAAATTTTGTCATTTTTACAGATGTAAGAATAAAAAAATTCTCATTCAAGCATATTGTTTGTTGCTGCGTTACGAGTGTGGCTGGCAAATAACACCGATACACTGAACGAACGTCGGGAAAACATAGTCTCAACAGGCAGTAATTAAATTTAAAATTCTCAGCTTCTTTCGGTTATCGTTGCCACAACGAGTTTTCAATGAATGTTTCAACAATTGCATAAAACTACGCCAGGGTAACACAAAACTTGATAACATTTTAAGTCTTGTTGTTTAATAACTTCCAACCGCTTTTAGCATTTTGAGGTATTTTCAGGCACTTTTAAAATGGCAACTGACCAATCTATTGATTTTCATAGATATAATTTTTTCTTCCCGCTGTGTTTGTTATTATTTTTACCTTTTTATAATATCTTGGTTAAACTATGTACGACATGTAGGATTATTAAACCAGCTAAATGATTCACAAAATACGTTTTTAATAATAACGACATAAAATTTGTTACTGTGCAGCAGACGTTTACAAAAAAAATTAATATAGTAGAGGTTATTTCATAACCCCTGTATTAAAAAAAAAGACAGAAAACTGAAAATTGCAATCCAGACTTCTCGAGGCATCCGTTTACCTAGGGTGGGTAGTATTTAGCAGCATGTTTGAAACAAACGTTCCTAACAAAAAACCTTTTGATGTATTTCACTGTTTTCTCAAGAGGAAAAAAAAAACAATTCAGGCTAGTCGGGAATACAAATTATAGGAAATCTTTGGTTTAGACTATTATTTACTTGCTCCAGAATAATAGCTGAAAGGACAATTTCAGACTGTGGTATATTAATTCTTGTAGGCCTTACCAGAATACTTACGAGGCTTGAATAAGGGACAGCGTTAAATTTTGCTACGGGCTCTCTGTTACTGAATTTATACGAAAGCTCTATATTTGTACGCACAACGAAAAGAATGCGATCAAGTTCAAGTGCTTACGCAAATTTGCGGTGAGTCTCTTCATGTGCATGCCGATGTCGTATTTGCTGCTCCCTTTATTGTTTTTATCACACACTCAGTGCAATTACACGTAGGCGTAATACGTTTAATTGTTTCAATTTTGTAATACGCTTTATTGCATTTGCTCGATATAACGACCACCAACGTAGGCCTATATGTAAGTTTAGCAGATACGTCACATAATTCTCTACCTATCATTATTCAATCCACCAATACAAATAAATGGTGAATATAGTTTGTTTTTCAAAATTTTGTAATCATTAATTTCTTGATAAAAAACGTATTAAATGACAGGCCTTTATAACCTCTTATAAAACAAATATGGGTGTGTTTATTCTTTATATTATTCCACTGTGGTGAGACATCCTGTTTACTTTTTAATGCTCATATGCTCTTGTTTGAGGGCGTAGAAAACGCTACAAATTCCGCTATAGCACGTTACCATGAATTGTTAAATTCAATAGTGGCATTATTCTAGCTGTGATTTCGTAGGGTTAATTATTTTATAACTGGCTACCGCTCGTTTAAGTAACAGTACTTTAGAGTACAGCGATACCACGTAATATAAAATCCACAATTAATCACTGTGGTCCAAATAACAGTGTAAGGCAACTTGCTGCTTGCTGTGTTTAGCTAATGCTGGAATTGTCGTCCGTGGGAATAAAATGGTTTATTATAGTGGTAGTACGTGCAACCACGTTATTGCAATACTCGTATTGCGGAATTCAGATTCTCCGATGCACGACAATAAACGATCTGAAGTGAGGGATGTGCTCTCGTATTTGCAGTAAGTTTTCTATTTTTATGAGGAATAAAAAACAAACGTATCATTTAGACATTATTCGCACTTTCTTCTAATTCATTATTTAAATTTGGTCGATTTATATTATTTTGTTCCGCGTCATGAATGTTTGTTCTTTAATACTGTGTTATCGGATAAATATTAATATTACCTGCTGCATATCATGCGTTTTGGGAAATGTACTTGAGCTGTTTTAGTACTAAAGGAACTCTCAATTTTTTGTTACAAGACACACGATTTTGCTTTTAGAAATGGTTGAACCCCTGAACCTTTCGTAAAGCGTCTTGTTACCACATACTCTTATGCTAATGAGTTAATATAGCTTATTTCGCTGTATGGCAAGGAAAATAATATTTATTAATGTGAAGCCTTGGTTCCGGTATTATTACTGGTGTATCCTTCTTTACAACGTGAAAATTAAACCGTTTAATACACATATATTATGTGTATTTAATTTATATTGATATATTTTCTCGGAAGGAAATGGGGGTTAATTTTCCGAAATATTGGACATTTCGAAACTTTTGTACCTAAACTTGCAGTTTAAATTAATGAAGCTGTACTTAAATGTATTTAAACAGATCATAAAACAGTAACGTTATTTTATATCGAGCTCAGCATTTGTAGAAAGTAACTGCAGCGTAATTCTTTGGTTGATAGACTGGCTGCTATGCATAAATTTTATTCAACATCTTTTTAACGTAAAGCGCGTGAAAAAAATGTAATTACTTTTAAAAAAAGTGTGCTACAAAGAAAAAACTGCTAATGAATTAAAATAATTAAAGCAGTTCTTTTCAATGTCTGTTCAATCTCACAAATTGTGTACGTACGCTGTCGTAGGTAAGCATGTAAATGTCTCAAGAATCTTCCACGGAAAAGAAAAGCTTTAATTAACTCTTAAAATCTCTTAAGTTGCTATTCTCTTTTAAGACATTCGTTTTTTATAAATATGTATATTTGTTCATCTGCATGGATGTATAATTATATGCAAATAATAAACAATTGGATCAAGTAAACTGAAAAATGTATGATTAGCTCTTACTTTTTCCATGTGTGCAATTGACGTGAAAACATATAGATTCCGTCGTGAGTGCCTATTTCCTATATACGCGAATTCATTAGGTAGTGTTAAGTGATTCATTCAACCACAGTAAGAGCTTCATCATAGTGCGGTACTATACATAAGTTCTTCCATGCCGTTGTGTTAACCTTCTTTCCGACATAATATTCTAAGTAATAAATTGTTTGCCCGTAAGTAAGACGCGAATACAAAACGTCAGCTGCTATATCCTTTAGACCAACAGCAAATAAGAATTTTAAAACTTTACGTATTAATGGTAAGGTGTAAATAAATAGAATTTTTACTCGATTTTTTTTTTGTTGTATTAAAACCCTATAAACTCTGCAAACTAGTCTAAGGCTATTAATAACACATAAAAAAAAAAGATTTCACAGTCACAGATTTATCGTAAAGCTGTGAATGAACAATACACTAGTCAAAGCTTATAATCGTATAATGACCAATATCGAAACTTTATGATCGTAAAACTTAATTTATACTACTTATTTATATGTGCCATCGTGACTTGCAAATAGGAATTTGCGTAAATTTATTTTAATTTTTACCTATTACTATATTAGAATACTTTAACTTCGAAAAAAAAACACAATATCGTTTACGTAGGGGAACTATTTTTACTTGAAGAAGATATCATAAAACACGTGAAGAAAATAGCACCATTACAATTACCGAGAAATAGTAGAATAGCCCGCACAACTGCACGTAGACATCGATAGTTCCAGCGGGCGAGCACGTCCAGCAGCGAGCAATACTCCACGCGCGGTATCGTAAGGAAAATCGTCACGTGTGCGGCGGGCTTTAATTTAATATTTTAGAGTTTGTAAAATCTTGAGTGATGTAAGTTAAACCACTTAGATAAGTAAAAAATTCAATTTTCCTTGCTGTAGGTTTTTTTTTTTGTTATTTCTAATTACGACATTTCTTATTTTGAGTTTACAAATTGTTACGGCGTTTCAAATTTGTTGAAGAAACGTGTCTAATCCCTTTCAGTTCGAAATCCATGCATCAATTCAAGCGAAAGCAGTTTGTTCCTAAATAGAAAAAATTCTTCCGGGATATTTTTAGTAGCCCTAGTTATCAAAAATGCAATCATATAAATACATCTTCAAATTATATTAAACTTTGTATAAAATAAACTGTATGTTTTTGTTTGTTCGAATCCTGTGTTTTGACAATTAGTGGCCTTTGCCAATAGCTGCAAGGGCACATGTTCTCCCAGATAAAACGTAACATTCCACAAAGATAAATTATAAGTTTGTAGAAATCATTATTTCGTTATTTATTTACGTACGTTGTTACTTATCACGAGGTTACGAAATGTTGCTCAAGTAACGCATAAATTAATGCTTATGGGCCCGAGAGGTTTTTTTTTTTTTTTTTTTTTTTTTTTTGCTTTCTAGGTATAGCGATACGGGCGACAATTACATGCATTTCCGGCACTCCATCTCCCATACGTGCAAGACACTGAAGTGGCTTCCGCAGTCACGCTTTCGCGTGTGGATTAGATATCTGTAACAGTGGCACTTTTTTACACTCGATGAAAGTCCACAGGTGTAACCGTGACTGTGACATTTTTTTCTACTACGTCTTACGGTAACTACGCGGGTAAGGTTCTAAAAATACGATTTCGTATACAACGTTCACGACTTTTGGCCTGTTTGAACATACTTATTGTTTTTTTTTATCTTATAAGGCAAAAATTCGTATTCCCAGGATATTTATTTTCTGAGATGGGCGTAAATGTGAAAACAACGAGTGTATAGAAAACATGTCCGGGCTACCAAGAGAGCAAGCAACCTGTGCTCACAGCGCTGTTTGTTTTGTCCTTGTCGGAGATTCACGACACGGTCCGGATACAACCGAATTCTGGCGGTATTCGGACACACGCCCCCTGAAAACTCGGTGAATACGTTTCACCCTCTCTAAATAATTGCCACTTTTAAAAAACTGCCATCATGTACTCGTGCCACCGCATCCTGTCACTCGAACGTCTCAACACAGTTTGTAATGTTTCAGTACTTTATTCAAGCCTTTAAGATCTGTGAACAATCACGAAAATAACAGTTCACGATTTCAGTGTTTTAAAAGCGCCCACGTTACACGTATTGTGTATACCAAGGTTTATACACACATCTTATTTTATTCAGATTCTGGTGTTGCTGGACTTATGTATACCATTCTAATCGTGCATTGTAAAAAAACATAACGAACAGTTGTAGCAATAGTTGTAGCATTAATTTCTGTAAATAATGTTGAATTCAACTATATGCGTTAATTACTTTAATTTGTAACAATAGTAATTATCAGCTATATTAAAAAATTATTTTATCCAAAAATTATTTCTCCTTTGTGTACGGTACAAATTATAGTTGCATAAGCAACATTTAATACTTTATTTAAATTCCAAAAATATGCTAGTGAAAACATTTTTATTCGCCGGATTATGTATTGTGTATGATAATAATATAGCTTTATTTGAGTACAAATAAATGTATGCATATTACCGAGTCACAATAGGAACTATGATACAATTATCGTTACATTCATTTCCCATTATATGATTGTTAATATTTGACCCATTGTGGCACCCCTATTTTGACCTTGGCGAATTGCGTAATTTAAATTCCAAGAAATCAACATGTATTTCGTAACTTAATTTGAAAATTTTTTAAATTTTTGGCGTGCTGTTAAATAAATATGTAATAACGGATTTCAGGTTTAATTGCTTGGAAATATAGGTATTATGTAGAAATGTTCATTAGTGAATTTGTTTTAGATGATAAAAATACATGATATGGTTTATTTTATGGGAAATAGGTACAATTTTAGAACAATAAGAAGTTCAGTTATTACCCCATTAAAAATTCTAAACGACACTGGGATTATTTTAAAGAAAAATGCCACAATATATCAATATCGATATATCGCCAAAACGGAAGTTGATTCTCTTATAAAAAAAAACTTCGTATAAATTTGTTTTTCTTATAAGAATGATGTTCAAACCGCGTGGTTAGGTTTCTGGATGTCTCAAGACATATATTTTCGTATTCCGTAAAATACGCACTAATGCGTAAAACAAAATAAAAAATGTAAATTTGTGCAAATGGTGAAAGAAACAAAAAAAAAAAAAAACAGATCCATAGGTTTTACTTGGTATTGATATTTTTCAGTTTCCAAGTAAAAATGCTGTAATGCGCATGCAGTACAACTTTTTTTTAAATATCACAGACAAACCTTTTTAGGAAGAAATGGTTGCAAGCACTCAAAATTTTTTATAGTGAAACACCTTATAATAAATCATTTTAAAGGCTTGATCAGATCTGCTAAGTAAACTCATTTAATAGGTAGACCGATAATTGTATAACATATGAAACAACCAGATGTGACACGTGCGAGTGATTTATCAGGTAGGAAGAGTTTTGCCTCTGCTTGTTTTTTTACGCCCGGAAGATAATTAGGGAAGGCACTCCTCCAGACAGTTGGGGCACGTAATGACACTCGTTAGAACAGGTTTCGCCAGTGCGAGCAAAGAGGTGTGTGCTTGGTTCAACGGAGAAACACTGGCTTTGAGTCACACCACGCCGCGGGGAGCAACGGTAGTGGGGGGTGGGTGGAGTAGGGAGAAAAAATGGGGAGGTTGAAATGCTTTGAAGTCTTTTTCGTCGCCGGGCCGTGCATGGTGTTATGTTGGCAGTGCATATACAAACACGGCGATGTAGGGAGCGGACATACGCGGCTGGGGGAGGGGGTGACATACGTAGTGGAGAGAGGTGGATAAGGCGGGCAGGGTGAGGGGGGAATACAGTGGCAGCTGACACAGCTGCTACGGGGCTCATGGGCGCTGATGAAAATTAAACACAGCGCAAGACCTCATCGCATCTTCCCCTCCCCGTCGCACATAATTCCTATTTTCATAATAACGAAAGACGAGGAGCAGCAAACGCACGTGTCTGGCGGCGGAGTTGGCGGACTGTGTCAGCATGGCGCCGTTAGGCTGCGCCGGGAGGAAGGTTTGTTTTAAGCAATCAGTGTACTCCGTGATGCCTACGCTGCAGGCGCCAAGTCGGTACAAGAATGTATTGAATGTGGCAGTGTTTGTTTATGGCTCAACAAGTAAACACACTCCTTTCAGTTTGTCGAAGGTAAAATTTTGTTGGGCTGTCAGAGGTTTTTGTCAACTAAATTAAGTATTGTGCTAAACATACAAAATAATTTTTTTGTTAATTTTCTAGTTTTATTTACTAAGAAACATTGTGTCGGAGCAACAACATATTTGCTTGGCCATATACGAACATGTACAGTGTTGGCTGGGTCAAACATTTCTCTCGGTGCGGGTGTCAGTTGGATCAAATATCTTCAGTTCGGTGTGTAAATGTGGCGTCTGCTTATGACCTCATACAGAGCGCAGAGCTTCAGTCGTGTACTCTTTTAAATCGTGTCTTATGTGGTGTCTGATTACGAATACCATTTAAGAAAATTTCCATGTCCGACATCTAATTTTCATTTTCTATTTCCATCTCTTATGCACTGTTAAAAAAAATTTCCTTAATTTTACGGAAAAGTTCTTGTAAAATTTAATCGGAGGTATCCGTAAATTCTGTATTAAAACCGGACTCAAAGATTTTCAAAAATGAACGTTCCGAAAATTTTGCAGATCTTTCCGTAAATTCATGAAACAACTTCGTTAATTTCCTATTTCGTTTCCTATACTTCCACCAAAAAAAAAATTAGAAAATAATACATTTCAGTTATGTGTGTGGTTTACTGTGTATACAAAAAGATCAAAACATGTTAGAAATGTTTTTATGCGAGCGGAATTTGTATCAGAGTCTGTGACTCTTACCACTCACCTAAAATCTTCACATTTATGGCCTCGGGGAGTAACTTTGGTATTTATAATTGAGTCGTGTCAGCGACTTTTTTTAAAGTTTCTATAAATGTTATTGTATTTGAAGTGTTGCCAAATGTTACAGAAACCTGATGATGCATTTTGATGTTTGAAAGAATATGTATTACTAACGTGTATATCCTAACGTCCACAGAAGCTTTTATTTTCTTGTTACAGTGGCGAAGAAAACTTCGTGTAGACTCGGCATTGTTCGTTCCCGAAACCCGAAGCTATAGTAAATACGGAGACTTTTACGTATTTTGTATTTACGGAGGCCAACTCCGTTTTTCGTAATTACGAATTGTGATTCCGTATATTTAACGTACATTTACATTAAAATGTTCACAAATTTAAGGGAAATTTTAGGACTTTGTATTTTTAACATTGAAAAGATTGAATACAGGTCTTTCACAATCATGTTTCGTGTTAAAATTTCCGGTACAGGTTACTTTAACATAGCATGCAGTACACCTTTAAAATTATTATTACACCCTAAAATGACAGGGTTACAACTTAAAGTTTTATGAGGTTAGATGACGAGAGAAAGGAGAAACCCTGCACGCTAGTTTAGTGTATTGTGCGTAAAGGCGACAAGACATTCGACTCGAGTACCTAGATCGCCTTTAGCGCTCCCGTGCTTCTGGATTTCAAGCCCGCAAATTAATTCCTGCAGTACGGCGCCATTAACGGGTCCAGATTGTATTTATATGGGGAAACGTGTTTTTATGGCGCAAATTTCTCGTCGTTGTGGCGCTTATGATGACGTTGAACTGTTTTTCATAGTGTTATAAACAAACGTTTATTGAGCACACAGCCTAATAAACACCTCCTAAGACTCGAGAGTAGAAGTACAGAAATTTTTATTCACATGGTAACCTTCCAACGAACCGGGTGATACACTTTTTAAACTCTTTTGTCTGAAAATATAACTGTTAGGTTTATGAGAAAGTTATAGACGTGAAAGCACTGAACATCGACCGTCCTACCAGTAAACTAGTAGAATCAACGTTTGAAACCCTTTTGTTGCACGCTGCAAGTCTGAAAGTTTACGCATTAGTGTTCCAGTTCAGTACCTTGTCTATAAGGGTGACTGGGCAACTCAGTGTTCCAGTTCAGTTCCTTGTCTATAAGGGTAATGGGGTAATTCAGTGTTCCAGTTCAGTACCTTGTCTATAAGGGTGGTGGGGAAACTCAGTGTTCCAGTTCAGTTCCTTGTCTATAAGGGTGATGGGGCAACTCAGTGTTCCAGTTCAGTACCTTGTCTATAAGGGTTATTGGGCAACTCAGTTGCCTACGATGCTACTCTTGGCGCACCCTCGATTTTAAAGAATCCATGACAAGAGACACGAAAATTTTTATACTTTAAAATGCTGTCGATTTTTCTATTGAAGGCTAATCGGTGGGCGACGTACAATACGACCTCATTTTAGAAACAAATCCGCTACGCGTATAACTGACTTATTTCGGAATCGAACCCAGTATATATTGTTCCGAAAGTTCTGCACTACTAACCTCGTTCACTGATATAGTCAATTCATGGTTACTTCCAATTTTTCTGAAGGCCTGCTATGGTTCTACTTACAGGATATTCCTCCACCTCATCGTAACAAAGCTTAACCGAGTATAGAAAATCACTCCGATGGGACAACGAACATCATTCGTGCGCAAGCAATATAATATTTTTCATAAGAACTAATTTTTACTTGGCATTACCAACGCACCTCATATTAATTAGAAATTAAATTTTATATATTATTAATCAATTATAAGAAAAAGTATAATTTAATCTGAAATAAGGTATCTTTATGTTAACGGAGGTATAAAACGCTGGTGATATAAAGCATGTTTAGGAAAAAACCGAACACATCATGTATAAAAGTGATTTTTCAAAGGTTTGATACAAAAAGTGCGAAGAAACCGGAAATAGGCTATATCTTGTAATATATTTTCCAGTGGCAAATGGTGCGTATTCCTTCCTACTCAAAAATGTGAAGCCATGCTGTTACTGTGTGCGCTGTTTGATTAATTTTCAAGTTGTTACTTGTAGTGGCGCTTTTACGCCCGCAAATATTGGAGTTAATTTAAGTAGCATTAAGAGACAGTTCAATTCATATTTTAAACGTTCAGATAATTTTTCTGTCCGCGGTAGAGATACAGTGTGTAAGCCGACCAAGGCTAAGCTGCACTCCTCGGTCTGAGTGGCGCTTATTCTATGAAAATTGTTTACAGGATAGTCCTGAACTACAGGTACAAATGCTGTGAGGTGAGTCCCTATGCAAAATGGGCAGAAAACTTTATACGAACTATGTCGTACAGTAACTAGTAAGGGAGGTAGCCACCCTTTCAATTCGATATGTGAAACGGTGTTAACTGAGAATAATAAAACCGACATGAGATGGAAGAGCAATTCTGTGCGTAATGTTTTCTTTAACCAAGACCTGAAACCTGCAAACAGTTGTGGAGTACTATCATCCCCGTACAGTGAGAAAATAGGGGGTGATATGACAGTATCTTACCAATGTGTGTGTAACCCTTGGGTATTTCTCTATAACGTCATAGTCATACGTACAGTACTTTAATGCACAAACAACACGCACGTTAATGCACAAATAACGTGATGTAACACTCTCAGGCAAACAGTTTGCGAGAAAACAGACAAAGTTTGTAAGAGTGCGCCTGGTTGTCTGCCAGGTACGCAACCCGCGATGCAAGGCAGGTCATATTACTTGACGAGACAGTTTAGTTGCGCGCGCAACTGTGAGTTATCACCGCTAGCGTGTGTGACAGCGTGGCATTGCACTGTTGGTTCGGAACATGGAGAGACAGTGCACGGGCGCAGAAATGGCGGATATGCATCTCGTATATGGTGCCGCGGATGGTAACGAAAGAGCAGCACAACGTCTGTGTGAACAGACCTTTCCAAACAGACGCCGTCCAGGTCATAGGATGTTAACGTCTGTGGACAGACGGTTGCGCGAGACAGAAACATTTACAGCGAGCAGGTATGACGTCAGCGTGATACGCAACGTCCGGACAGCCAGGTTTGAGGAGTAGTGTTGGAACGCATCGCCGATTCGCCATCAAGTAGCACACGTGGAATCGCTCGCACAATGCATGCGAGCCACCAAAGTGTGATGAGGGTTCTGCACGAACAACAGCTACACCGGTATCATCGTGAAAACGTGCAATCCTTACACCCAGCTGATTTTCAGCCACGTGTTGATTTCACTCGTTGGTTTCTGCATCACTGCACAGACGAACCTGGCTTTCCTCGCTACATTCTGTGGGCAGACGAGGCTGTTTCACGCGCGATGGCGTTCTCAACAGTCGAAACAGTCACGTTTGGAACAACGTAAACCCGCATGCAATGGTTGAACACCGCGATCAAGTAACATTTGCTGTTAACGTCTGGGCCGTCATTGTCGGCGACAACCTCATTAGACCGTACTTCTTGCCGCCACGTTTGACTGGTCACCTTTATCGAGAGTTTTTAGAAGACATGCTGCCCGTTCTGTTGGAAGGCGTGGATTTACACACACGCCAGCGTATGTGGTACAAGCTAGACAGAGCCACTGGACACTTCAGTTTGGAAGCCCGTCACCACCTTACCGCCACATTTGGTGAGCGTTGGTTAGGCAGAGGTGGAACAGTGAGGTGGCCACCACGCTCCCCAGACCTAATGCCACCTTATTTCTTGCTGTGGGGGTCATCTCAAGACATTGGTATATGAGACTCCAGTCAACTCGGTAGCTGAACTTCGTGCCCGGATTACTGACGCCTGCGCTATCATTCGCTACACCTCACACATCTTTGCCCGCGTCAGACAGTCAAGTGTGCGTCGCTGTAGTTTTTGTATGGAAGCTGGTGGCCGCCAGTTTGAACCGTTACTGAAAAACACATACACGGATGATTTGCAAGGCAATTTCTCGTCCAGTTACCTTCTACGGCCTTCCCTTTTGAATTGCAACTACCCGCAGAGCCTGTACCGTACGAACATGCCGTCCTGTCACCATTACCTGCATTCACACACAGCAGTCAAGCCGTGTTCGTATGACCTGCCTTGCAAGGTGGGTTGCTTACCTGGCAGGCAACCAAGTGCACCCTTTCAAACTTTGTGCATTGTCTCGAACACTACTCGGCTGAAAGTGTTACATCAAGGTAAAATGTTTCCGTGCCGTAACGTAAGACTTTTTTACGAAATACCCGAGGGTTACACACACACACACACACACACACACACACACACACACACATTGGTAGGATGGTAACATAACACCCCCAAGTGTGTCAATGTAGGTGATGATAGTACGCTACAACTGTTCGAAGGTTTTAGGTCTTGGTTAAAGAGAACATTGTTCACAAAATGGCTCTTTCATCTCATGTATGTTTCATTATTTTCCGGTAAAACAATTTGAAATGCCGATTATCAAGGGTGGCTACCTCCCTTACTTGATACTGTAAGACATTTTTAGTATTATGTTTTATTTCCCACAGCGTTTGTACCTGTAGTTCAGGACCACTCTGTATATATACACATCAAAGAAGTTTCGGTTCTTGTTTTTGTGAAGTATGTGGATCGATAAAACAGGTGGCAGTAAATATGTGGGTACAAATATAATATACTTCTTTCGTTTTAGATGTAATTTATTTGAAACAAGAAGGCAATTAATTCGAAATTACATCAGTGAGCATCATTATTTATTGCAGTCTCTGGCTCATTTAGAATGAGCAAATGTTTATGTCAAAAGAAAACGTTATATTAATGGTGTATTTTAATTTACTGGACCCATAAAGTTTCGCCCTAGTTGTCGTGAGAATAACTTATTAACTAGGCGTGGTTGAATGAACATTTTTTAGAAACAATAATTCAAGATAAATGTATTATCACGAAATTGCACTTATCTGTATAATAAAGTAATATGAAAAAAGTTCATTATTAATTTTTTGTTTTTAATTTTTTTTTTACTCTTCGTGCTACGAAATAAGAACAGCAAGTTCGTTGTAACTTTGTAATGCCTATAATGCATTACAAAGTTATAATTCGTGATATGGCCGTATTATTTTTTTCATAAATAAACTAACAAAAAATTCAGAATTGCGAAAGAGGTGGTATCTGATGATATGTCAGTGTGAAGACTTGAGCCCGCAGTGTCCTTTCAGCGCTTTGATTTCCTGACTTTTTTCTCGGCCGAATGTAGCATAACTACAGGAGAATTCCGTGAAGAATGTACGATATTTTCGAGATTGTATGGTATGCTGATGAACTGGCCTTGTGCGCGTACAAACTTGACCATCTACGCAAGTGAAACGAAAAAAAAAAATGCCGACTAACCAGGATAGCAGCGGGAATGTAAAATGTACGAATCCTGAGAATTAAAGAAAAAGGCAGCTTAAATACAACAATAGCAAATGAAACCAAGCCACGTAAACAGAAAAGAGAAACACATATATGTTATTTTTAATACCTGGTCTGGCTTGTTTGCGCTGGCTGCGAAGTAGAAGTGGAGTAATGAGTGTTTACACAGCCCTATATAAACGACTATGTACGCCGGAACGTCGTGTTGTTCCCTGGAGATTAGGGCAACGTAAACACAGCGTGGCATTGCGTGCTGCGTCATTAATGTCCTGCAGGCGCAGTAAAACCGCGCGGGGGTTGGGGAGGTTTTCACTATTCAATAAACCAGTCGCGTGCCAGCTTGCTTGTCTGATTAAAGAGTTATTTATACATTAAGACGATTTTACCTTTCGTGGTCACAAAGGTGTTAATCATGGACACCGACGTTCTGTCTTCGATTTTAGGTTAAACCATGCATATGATTGCTGTATTTAAAAGTAGTTATGTAATTAATCCACCCACCAATTAGCTTATTACGTAAAAGTAAAGTTTTTATATCGATTTAAACATAATATATGTTATGGTTTCGTAAACCATTAAAATTTTTTAACTTTAATATTTTTTATATCTAAAAAATTACGGCTCTAAATATTACACTTTGTCTGGAATTGTTACTAAATAATCTATGGGTCATATTATCCTGGTAATCATGTGTGATTTTCGACGTCTCCATATATATATATATATATATAAATATATATATATTTGATCGCAGTGATACACAGTAGTCAGTAAATCACATCAACAGCAATGCATTATAACATTATTAATGTGTTAATATCAGAACTAATAGCTTCTGCGTGTGCCTGCTTAGTAAGCGTTAGATAAATATATTATTTCGGCAGGTTTAGGCGATCCCAACATGATACTGCAGTGTTCACATTTAAAACATTCTTCGATCTACGTGCTGTTGGCATTGGGCATAGAGGTTTCCTCATAACTACAGAAGCATTCCACCAAAAGTTCTGTACCCTCAGCTTAATCGCGTTACGGCTTGGAGCCGAGCAACGACAAGGAATGTTGCAGTTACTGCGAAGTAAGTGTTCCGTCTTGAATACGGTTAAACCAACCTTAAAACACGTTGTTTCACGGTCCACTGCTCAGTGCTAACTGAAATGGTAAAGCCACGAAACTAAGCCCTCGGCGTCACTTCTTCAACCGGTTCAGTCGCACAGCATTTACAGCTGAATACCACGAAGTTCTCTAGCCACATCTTGCAACTTTACTGATTTAGAATTTCCTTTCACTCTGTAAGGGGCGAGGGCATTCTTGAAAACAAAAAAGTCTTGAATCGTCGTTTTGGTTATATATATCTTAAACGTGCATGCATAATTTAGATCGTGTTGTAAACCAACGACCTCTCTAAATGTTTAGGCAAACGTATGTACAGAAAAAGACATATCAAATGTGGTCTAGACTGGAATGTATACCAAAACTCCCCCCCCCCTCCTTTTTTTCCATTTGCCTAATATTTACGCTCATACGCGAGTTACATTTGGTTTGCACGGGTAAATATGTTGAAGAGTTTTCAAGAGTTGACTTTCCGGCACACACACATTACCACGCGAAAGGCCCGACTATCGTGCAACTTACCTTTAAAAAAAAAATACTAGGAGAAAAAAATACGTGGAAGGAACTGTTTCTGCAAGAGACTTACGGCAAACACGAACGTTCTACTTTTTATGTGAGTCTGATATGTTCGTAACCTACTTCCGGTTTCTGCATTTACTTCTGATATATGCAGTTCAGCTAAGTAAGGGCAGGAAACTATCAGGGACTATCCGTGTGCTATATCATGCCCAACCCTGACCGTGGGTTGACTTATTGTGCACTTGGCCTGTTTATTTATTGATCTTTGTACTTTGCGTTAATAATACGTTTCCACCGGTGAACACGATTTCTGTGGAATTTCAAGAGCAAATCGTGATAACACAAAATAAAAATTTGGTGGAAGAAATTACAATTTCTTACCTTAAAAAAAATTATGTATGCGCGTGTATGTATGTATTTATGTTTATATGTGTATATATGTGTGTGTGTGTGAGTGTGTGTACGCGCACGCTTCAAAATAAAATATAACATTTTTATTTATTCGGCATATTTCCTGGTATTGTCTAAAAAGTGCCGTGTTCTGAAGGAAATAGAAACCTAAAACGTAGTTAAGTAGACCCTACTTAACTACGTTTTAGGTTTCTATACGACCATAAGTATTTTCTTTTCACTAACTTTCTTATGTTTGGTTTATTTTCGTTATACGTTTAGATATCGTTTACTTGATAGCAACCAAACTGGGCATTGGTCTCACAGATTTACAGTAGCATTAAGAGTACTGAAGAGTGCATATTCTGTGCTTTATTCCAATGTTCCGTCTATAGTACTGTGTGCACTGTACTGCAATTCTCAGAAACTCAAAAAATATTTGAGGCTAAACTGTATGTCGAAAAAATTTATTTTTGCGTTATCATAATTTTTTTGTAAGCCACTACAGTTTCAAACTTCGTCAAGAATTTTTTTCTTAACTACGAAGGCAGATAATTTCACATTTAATCTATTGTGAAGCCGGAATTATTTTTCGTAATAATGTAGCTTTATTCGTAAAGATTCTTCGCACGGACGTACTAATCACATATTTTCCATCGCAATGAGTATAACTGTACGTGTTGAGGTCTATTTATTTACGTAATATTTTACGTATGTACAAATTTCTTTATATAGTTCGTTTGTTCCTACAGACTGCAGAATAACTTCAGTAACACTGGGAGAATGTGTGCTACCCTTGCTTTCCAAGTGTGTTCATCGCTACAGAGAGACAGCTTACACTTATTACGTTGATTGTGTTCAACGTAACTACGTTTAATTACACAAATCCCAAGAAAGCGACGGTTATATTAAGAAAGCAGTACCCATTACGTATTGGATTAATTTTTCTTTCACCGTAGCTGACATTTCACAACAAATTTTTGAAAACTAAGGCTGTCTCTTTTTCTGATGATTTGCATTGCTCGTCATTGCAGCGCCACAATATTTTGTCCATGTTGTTTTTCTTGCATATCCGCAGTAAAGGTTAACTCATTATTTATTATTTTTTCAGTCTCGCATGAGACACTGCAGTCTCACCGACTGAAATTGGTCCGTTCTGGTTTGGGGAATTTCGTAAAGTAGTTCCGTATGTAATAATGTTTGAATTTTAACATTAAATCTTTACAATATAACAGGAAGAGATATAAAGAAATATAAAATGGCAAACCCTGTAGTATAATATAGTCTTTATATCGAGCGTTTGCACGTGTACGCGCCTCTCAGTACATAAAATTTTTAGGGATACGACTAGTTTCCAAGAACAGTAATAACAAAAAAAACCATCTACAGCCATAACATTATACTTTCATTCCATTTAATTTATTGGAAAATAAAAGTACGTTTAAGAACGGCATATTTATAGCTTTACTGTGAGGTTTCCCTATGTACAAAGTGAATCCGTATAGTTCAACCCATTGGCTTAGAACGCGTGAAATAATATCCTACTGTTTTAGATCTGATTTGCGAGAAATTCATCTTCCCGGTAATTTACAGGGCAGTCTTGTGAGAGCCTATCACAACGCTTCTTTATGGCCATACGTGACCTCGATGCGTCAAAAATCCTTTCCAAGGTGATTGCCTGACTCGGCTGGGTCTTCGGGCGCCCTATAGCCCATAAGCAGAGGGATGGACCGCACGGTATGGCCTAGCTTCAGGCCGCAGAACGATTTTGTTCCTCGGGGCAGTTTCAATTGCTCGCTGAACGATGCAGAGGAGTCCAACCACCGGGACCCCCTCTTTGCCCTTCAATACCCCCACCCTCCTCCCGTGCCATGCCTGCCACCCTTTGCGGTATTGGGTGGGGCCAGGCACCGCTGTCGCGTGCTGCGACGTTTATGGTCGGCGCCCACCCCCCTGC